>OZ005655.1:40723575-40906575 GCA_963930645.1 Salticus scenicus | reverse complement strand
AAACATTACTTTTTTTAGATATTTCTCATACACGAGCACTTTTTTAGTTATCATTCCAAATTTAAGGTTTACTTTAATAATTTATCGGAGATAGTGCTCTCCGAGCCCCCCCGGAAACTTTTTGGTACTACCATTGAGTCAACAAATTACATAACTAACTTTACATGTTTATTCATTTCACATGTTTTCAGTCTCTTTTCTTCTCAAAACTCTGAAAGAACTTCTTTTTCATTTACATTATATTTTTCGGGATCAGAACTTAGCGAAGGAATACTGTTTTAATACAAATTACTGATATTGTTTTTCGCAAATTCTTACTTTTACTTTTCAATAGATGGCGCCACCAAAATTTTACTTCCTAAAAACGAGAATCAAGATACATGATCATCATTATAAAGTGACGTCAGCACAATTAAAAGTATATACTAAATATTTAATAAAAACATAATTTTTATTGCATTTTAAAGTAGTTTACTTATTTGGTAGGGATACAAGTTTTTTTTTTTTTTTTTTAATTTGAAATGTTATACGTTATACTATTGCATTTCGATGTCAAAACATATTAGGATAATAATGTTATTATTATTATTATTACTAGTTTGTTGTAGGGCGACTAAGGCGCCCATTGAAAAAATTCGTTTCATTTTACTTATTTCTCACTTTAAATAATTCATTTGCTAGCAAGCCCGTGCAAAATTTTCTCGCTTTGTTTATCTCTTCATTACCTTTAAAAATATTATTTTATAGACGTCATTTTTTTCATATGCATGAGCAAATTTTTTTTTTTTTTTTGTACGGGAAAGCATATTTCAGTTTATGCTTAGGCGCAAATTTTCTGAATACGTCTGTTCAAACAGCTTATCGATCGGACAATTACATTTTTTTAAAATTAACTAAAGTATGAAAATTAGGAGACTGAGTTCAAGGAAATCTCTTAAGCCTAAAGTGTGACGGATGAGGGTAACTATATATGCTGATTATTTTTTTACGTAGTTTTTTAATGTAAATACAATGCATAATTATCTGCTCTCGATATTATAATGTAAATTGTGTGCAGTTTTTAGTTATAGAAGCTGTTAAAAGATGGCGTCACTACACGATATCAGAAAACCGACAATTTTAGTTAACCGCAAAGGATTAGGCGAAACTGAAACGGATTTCAAATAAATTGTATGAAATTATTTTCTGTATTGTATTGTAATCATGCATCGTATACATACACAGACCAAAGCTTAAGAGATTTGTAAAAAGAAAACAGCATGGAAACTGCTGTTAAACTTTCAAGGGTTAATCCTGATTTTCTTGAAAACATTCCGGGCATTTAATCAAGAATAGTATTTTCTAGAAATATTAGGTGATTAGTTGCAGTAGAAAAACTATTAAAAAAATTACTAAAGAGTAAGTTTATGACTGCAAAATCTATAAATAAGCACCCTATTTGGCAATTTTACGTTTTCAATTTTCATCTATGGTTGCTAAGCAATTCTTTTTTGATTTACTTATTTATTTCGATTAATCCAATGTTTTAAGATATTTTATTTTTATTATCTGCACATTAATGTAAATGTGCTTATCAGTAAATTTATCATGTAATGTACCGTGAAAGCAAACCTGAAATTTAATTTTTATTACTGTGAATTTATTCAAAATTAAATTACATAAAATAAGTGGATATTTTAGATATAATATAACGTCAAATTTTAACATTTAAAGCTGCTTTTAATTAATAAATAAAGGTCAACGTAATTCGGCTATAACTTTTCCATATTTGGTGTAAAAAAATCCTAAAATTTTGTGTTTTGCTTAAATACTTCTATCTATATCACATTATACCAACTCGATCCGTGTTTGGGATTAGTATTCTGCTTAGGCTGAAGACAATATTTGCCAACTATCCTACTACTAAATATTTAAAAAAATTCCATTTGAAATCTATATAAAAAGAAATAACTGAGTGTTCTTTGGAGCTTTGGCAACAAATAACAGAGCTACAAGAGTCAGCAGAAAATAGTTTGCACCATCCAGGAGTGCAACTCACCATTTTTTTTTTTTTCTTGTTGATTTTTCTGTTAGATTTTCTTAAAGCTGCACGTCAGTCAGAATACCCCTTTCTTTCTATTCATGTTATCAAATACTTTTGTTGCTTCGTTTTACACGGATATCTCCAGGGCCATAACTACTACTGGGGCACTGCCCCAAGGTTCTCTAAGTATAGAGTGCCCTCCAAGTGAGACAATATATGTATATATATTAGCGATTTTATTTAAAAAATTAAAAAATCGAATTTCGCTAACGATATTTTTGCTGTATAGAAGCTTGCATACAAAAATTATGCCCGAGTCTGGCCCAGATTATATTAAGTCTTGTAACTAAAAAATAGCCCAAACCCGAATCAGAGGCTAGTTTTGTAGACTATACCAGAAAGTACGACGATTTTTCTTAGCGACTAAATTTAGTACAAAATGTTGATTTGATTTCATGAACAATTAGAAGACAAACATGTTTTGCTTATGAATTATGTAAAATTAAAATTTACATAAATGCCACAACGTCAATGAAGGGCTTGCTGTTGGGAAACAAAAATTTTTTCTTGTTTGCATACCTTTCTACCAATCTGTATTGCGGTAGAGGTTACAAAAATCGCTTGATTGACTTGACATTTGATACAAATATTTCTGAGTCACAAAATTAACTGTATAGTTTCTTTTAATGCATATATTGTTTGTAATTAAGGCTAGTATGCAAAGATGCATAGAAGAATTTCATACCATTAAGATCTATGAAAGATATTTCTTTGAAGTGCATTTTAATATCATTATTCTACATTCAACATAATTTATTAATAGATTTAAAAGTATAGTTTCTGTAGAAAATGGTGCTTGAAAAATTAGAATTAATTTACAAGCTGGTATGTTTCGATACATTATGTACTATGTGTTGTAGTTAGTTATATTATAGGGTCAGGTGGGGTAAAATAGGTCAAAAACAGCATATTTTACATTTGCACTTAAACAGCAGAAAATGTATTGGTTCCATTTGTTAAAAAAGTGCACAAAATATGCAAATGAATATTGCTTATGACATTTTAAGAGAAATATCTCTGAAAAAACAAAAAAATTGTACTAAAAAATAACTTTAAAAATATGCTATTTGTGACCTATTTTACCCCAAGGCGTGGGGTAAAATAAGTCATACAGGGGGTAAAATAGGTCATGCTTTAAAGCTGTTTTAAATTGTTATACAATTTACTTCATGCAAATAAAATTACAAATACACATTCCTTTTTCTGATAAAAACTTGATTTTGTGTTCTTTCAAGAAAAAAAAAAAAAATGTCTCTATGGTCCATCATTAGTTTGGGAAGAACATTTAGAATTTACGATGCATCTACATCAGAAATATCTTTCTCCGGAAAATCCAATAGGAACTTCAATTTCCACATTTTTTTATCCCTTCAAAATTTACAAAATATTCATGATTGTGTGAAAGATTGATGCCATGAAATATTTTCTTTGATCTTTTCCCAGGGAATTCTACTTTAACACATTTTTCAACTTTTATGAACTGTTTAGTATTAATGCTGTCCAATTTTTTTTTTTTTTTTTTTTTTTTTTGGTTTTTTGTTTCTTTTAAAGTTGATGTTTCTGTAGTTTTAGCATCTCTGTTGATTTTTTCGTCATACAATCAATTTAAAATTAAGTTGGTTGTTAAAATTACACCTGTTTTCTGTTCTGTATGGGTTCTTTTTCAAAGGTTCTTTAGAAGACAATGTTTGATTGGGTGATAAAGTGTTTATAATAGCAGATTTTATGTACTTAAAAAGAGACTGTATAAATAGTATCCTGTTCCATGACTGTTGAAGTCGCACTAGAATTAATTTGTCAAATTGGTGACTGATGATCTAGATTCATCCACTCTTGCATTTTAAGTTGGTGCTAAACTGCAGATTTTCAGAAGAATGTTGTGTCCTGCCTGCCTTTTGTATAAAAATTGGCACCCGTCTTAAATAAGATGGAATGAAACAACTTTTTGAATTACACCTACAAACTGAAGGTTTTGATTCAGCTTCAATATGTATTGTCTTTTTTTTCCCCTCTTAACATTAAATTATTTTATATCTATGTGCATGAAATAGCTATAGAACAGTATTATAGTTTAATTTTAAACTAATAATTAAAAGAATACATATGGAGTTATTTAAAACACAGAAAATGTAATTAGTTACTTTATGTTTGCTTAGCCTAACATGATTCAACACCTGACCTATTTTACCCCACATGTGTTTTTTTACTCCAAAATATTAATATTTTTTTCTCACAAAAATTTAGGCAATTCATCTTAAGAATGTGCTTTTTGGAATATCATAAGAAAATACTGTAAAATTTGTTTGTGAATTAATTAAAAACCAAAGTTTTTCTTAGCAACACATTCAAGTTTCTAATACGAAACACACAAATAATTACTGGCTGTAACTAAAAAGTATCAGTTACAGTTAATTTTGCATGCAAAATGAAGAGTAATATAAATAATATATAAAACCAGCAAAATTGGAATTAGAAAACTGTCTGGATGTTTTTTTAAAGAGTTTTTTTTTAACTGACCTATTTTACCCCCTGACTTACTTTACCCCACCTGACCCTATTGTATGTCAATTTTATAATGTTGAATGCAATAAGTTTTAAAAATGTTACTGTGTTCAGAGAATTAACAATTAACTTACAGTACTAAACAAAAGAATTCTAATACATCATGTATTATGTTTAGTGACTATTAAATATGCCTTTTCATTAGTATTATGTCTATATTGGGTTTGAAAAAGAAGGGAAATGGTCAATGGGGAGTTGGGGTCGATGAGATGATGGCAACCCCTCTCATATAGAAAATTAAATACAATACACACTGCTCAAAAAAATAAAAAAAGTAAACAATATTGAGTTATTTTTGCTGGCTGATTGACAATCCACAAACAGACCTGAAAAAAATCCCCTTGTAACTCTTCCTTTGACGAATAAAGAAAATGAAGAGACGGCTTAAAAAATGAACAA
The DNA here is from genome assembly GCA_963930645.1 of Salticus scenicus. Taxonomy (NCBI): domain Eukaryota; kingdom Metazoa; phylum Arthropoda; class Arachnida; order Araneae; family Salticidae; genus Salticus; species Salticus scenicus. The sequence continues at coordinate 40,901,531 of OZ005655.1, read as the reverse complement.
CTCACCTCATATTGAATTTAATAAGCACAAATTCCATTTATTGGTAAAAATTAAGTATTTTGGCAATTAAAGGTAAATTAAATCAAACAAAGATAACATATAATCATATATTTCAGTATTTAACTTTGAAAAAAGCATGAATTTTGTCAATTAGCAGTGAAATAATTGCCTATTTAAGCTTTTATTGACAAAAAGTCTAGTATTTCTGCAATTTCAATTAAACATAATTTATTTTAATCACTAGCGAAACAATTTTTCTTTTGGTAATTGGCAGCAAAAATTTCATCTCTTATTTGCCAGTCCCCACAAAGAAAACCAAATTGACCCTATTAGAAGATCGACATTCTTTAACTGGACCTTTAACAAAAATCAGCGAACATTAAAAATTTCCTGCAAAAAAATCAGAAAACTTAAAAAAAAAAAAAAAAAAAAAAAAAAAAGTTCGTCTTTTTTTAATAAAGTTTCTTCAAAAAATATTTATTTTTGAAAAATTTGCAAGAAAGTAGCAAGTAAGTCAGAAGGTTCTAAAAACACTGGTGATTAAAATAAAATTTTAATTAAAAATATATATAAAAGTAACCTTACTGCTTTGGATTTCATTCGTCATAGCGGCTTTCGACGAGGATCCTCGCTGCCTTTGGTGACGTGTTGTGTAGTGAAGACTCGGCGAGGACGGCAAGGATCCCCGTCAAAAGCTGCTATGATGAATGAAATCCGAAGCAGTAAGGTTATTATATATATTTTTAATAAGTATCATGCTTTGATTAGTTTTTAACTTAAAGCAATAAAATTTTAATTTTCATAGTTATCCAAAATTCATTAAACATAATGCGATATTGATATGAAATCTCACTCTCTCATAATGCGATATCGATATGAAATGGAAGAAAGAAAAAAATGCACTTTATTGAGTGTTTTGGTAAAAGCAAAAATTACTCAATTTGTCTACTTCAGTAAAAAAATTAAAATTGTTTAATTTGTTCATAGAAAATTAATTTTAATTGAAGGTATAGTTTAACCTGAGAGAAGCAAAGTCAATCTTCTGTAACACATGCTGTCTATCGGGTTATAATAAGATATTGAAGTACTCCACCCAAATCTTTCAGAAAGATTCTTTCCACTTATGGAACTGTTTTTAATGAAGATAGATGGGTAGCATACATCCCAAATTTGTGTTGTTGAGTTCATTAGAATATAATTATCAAATATTTTTCTTTATTTGATTCTTTTGCCATATAAAAGAAATCAGCCACCAGACAAGCACAATATGGTCTACAGGGTTCCCACCAAGAAATTAATGCAAAATAAGTGACCATTTGAAAAGAAAAAGAGACCAAAAAAATATATATTTCCAACAACATAAACTTATTTTTTAGGAAAACAGTGAAGGATTGTTTAGATGTGGCAAAAGATTTTTCCGTTTCTCTCTAAGTCTGATGTGCATGTATCTTATAAAATAAAGTAAAAAACGTTTTAGTTTAATGTTTTACTCATATTTTTGCAGAGTTTCCACAAGTTTTAGTTATTTATTATTTACTTTGAGCAGAATTTGCATACTTCTTTTTAATTATTATCAGAATTTGTGAATAAAAAATTTTTCTAACAGTTTTTTTAATGTTAAATAAAGCAGAGAATTCTGTTTAGAAATGCAAATATAAAATAAAAAAGTACTTGCAAGCCATGCTCTGCTCCCCTCCCCCCCCCCCCCAAAAAAAAAATTTTTTTTTTTGCTTTTGTTTACATTTATTTACAATTTTAAAAACTTGCAGTTTTATTCTTATAGCTTATAACTATTTATAATGAGTTAAAATTAGGAGGGGGTATGGGATCAAAGCTGATTGACTAGGCTAGTATCCTAGGCCTGGGTGGCCTAAGGGATCCTATCCCATATTTATGTGAGTTACAAAGAAAACCACAGGAAACTCCGTCCAAATAGATCAATAAGTATGACCTAGAACCGAAACTGGAACTTCCCATCTTTTAGCTTTGAGAACAGAACTTCTCAGTCACCGGCGGAGCTAAAATTTTAAGGCAAAAATACATTATACATATTTGAAAGTTAATAGTTTCATCTCTTTTATATATTTTTTAATGATATTTTAAACATATACAGTAGAATTTTAATGTTTGAAATCTTTTTCTTCATATGAAAAAGATGGAACTAGTTAGCACAGTAGACTATGCTTAGTTCCTCATCATGCATTTGTTCTCATAAGTTTCTACTATAGGGCATACCATATTCATATTCAGAAATAAAAATTCTGCTGATCATTTGGCATGGTCACAGACTAAAAGTCTAAAAGTCACAGACTAAAAGAGACAAACAGACTCCAAACAGGAAATGGAATAATTACATGTATATTGAGCAATTTAAAGAATTATTTCATCAGAAAAATTCTGCAATCTGATATGAATTCTTCTTAAAATATTTGAGAAATGTTTTTTTATTAGCTTTATTTAATGTAGAAATTTAAGTTTATATTTTATTTTAAAGGATAATTTATTAATAAAGGGCTACATTTACATTTACATTTTAAACTAAATGAAATTTAAATTTATGGGTTATATTTATAATTCCAAAATAAGTGAAATTTTGATTTATGAAAGACACATTTAAAAACAGAATTTCATAATTAATCTATATTAAAATTAATCCTTTTTAATGAACCAAAATGAAAATTATTTCAATAAACCTATATATAATTTGAAATATAATTAATTTCTTTTTAAATCAATTTCTTATGCAAAATAATATACAAATTTATAATTCATTTTTTTTTTTAAATTAACAATATGTGTGAAACTCCTTCACAGTTCTGTTGAAGACACACATACCATAGGTTTATGAGCTGAGCTCATAGACTTACACTGTGGAATCAGTTTTGGATGATTTGACTCTGATTTGTTGTGTCAGTAGTCAAGAAAAGGTGGTGTTAGAGAAAAGTGAAATTCATTGTTCGATGATTTTTTTTTTTTCACTGATTCTCATTTGGTTTTGTTTTTCATCAACAACTTTGGCCTGGTCTTTCTCTTTGACATTCATTTGCCAATTCCAAAAAGGACTCCAACTGATAAATTATAGTTTGTGATATTCTCATGGATTTCACAACTACAGCTTGTATTTTTCTTGCCTCTAAGTGATCAAAGATTATCCAGATTTCTTATTCTGTTAAATGATTTTGTCGAGACATCACCCTCACGACAGTTGATGCTTGGTCTTGTCTAATTAGGTCTTATCACAGATATGGCACCATTCTTATTTAATCCAGGCATACTAACAAGGGAAGTATGAATGAGTAAAATTCCGATTTAAACCAAATCAAGCTTAAATTAAAGAGCATGGTCAAAAACATAGGATAGCGTTCAAATTTGCTGCAACAACTCCCCAGGGGGCAAGAAATGACCCTTAAACTTTCAGATGCTTTTTATCAAAATCCAAAAAAGAAGACTCCAGCTCGCAGAAGCGTGGTGTTGTGGCAAGGTCTTGGATTTGTGATACGTAGTTCCTGCGTTCGAGCCCCGACGGAACACTTACCCTTTTTTTTTTTTTCTTTCCCAAATATGCATATACAGATATATTAAATGCATACATTTTTTTAAATAATTTAAAGGAAAAAATTAAGGAAGATAATTATTAAATTTAATTAAAAAATATATTTAAATGTTTAATTAAATTATTAAAACATTTTTTGTTTTTCAACTGAAAAAAAATATTTTTAATTTTTCTTTGTAATTTATATATATGACGAGTTTAAGAGAAAATAAATTTTATTCACACATTTTTTTTTTCTTTCCTAAAGTTTCACTTAATTTTTTTATCAATATTTTACGTCAAAGCCACTAGTAGCAAATAATAATCGTCTGCTTTTAATTTTGTTATTCATCGTACATAAAAATGAATAGTATTTCTATTAAATTATTAAAACATTTTATTTCAGGCGAAATTTTTTTTTTTTTTTTCTAAATTAAATAAATGAATAATTCAAAGAAAAATATTACCTTTATTTATTTATTTATTTTTGCTTTATATAAATTCTTAATTAATATTTTTTTCCAACGCTGCTAAAGCATAAAGCGCCTCCAAAAGCTGATTGTCTGCTGCTTTTAATTGAATTATTTTTCATGCGGAAAAAGAAAGAACTTTTACTTATATAGTCATTATTGTGATAAATTTTCGTTTATATGTTGCGCTTATAAATTGAAAAATGCTTATGTTTTGATCATTTTTTATTTCTAATCATAGTCATTATTAACTTGATACTAAATTTGTAAATTTAAGCATATATGTATATATAGATATTTATTTATTTTTATTTTTTTCCCGTAAAGAGATAATTTTACCCTATATTCCTTAATAATATCTTTGTATAGAGTATATTTATTTTTAATTTCATAATTATTTTCTCTAAAATTATTCATTTATTTTAATATTTTGTTTTATTTCATTTATATATATTAACAATAATATTAAAAAAAAAAAATACGAGCAGTCGCCTGGGTTCGATCTTACGACCTTTCACACTGGAATTGAATACTCTAACCACTATCCCACACCGTCTTGCGAACGGAGTCGCTTTCGTAGGTTTTTACAGAAACAACTAAAACTTTTAGGGTCGTTTTCTCGCTCCATGGGGGGTTGTTGCAGCAAATTTGTACGCCACCGTATGTTTTCGACCATGCTCTTTAATTTAAGCTCGGTTTTGTTTAAATCAGAATTTTACTCATTCATACTTCCCTTGTAAGTAAAGTAAGATTATCCAGGATCCCTATATATCAGATAGGTTACAGCATCACTTAGTAGTAAACAGCGGAGTTAATGCTCCTCTCTGCAAAATAGTAAGAGATAGGAGAAAAAAAAAAAAAAAAAAAAAACATAGAAAGATATAAAGCATCCTTAATTTTGTATGAAAAACATCTTGCACGAAGAATCTTCTTTTCCTAAGAAGAGAATTTATAAAATATATGTTTGTTTGGTCAATTGTTTTTCATGTCATGGGGTTTGACATTAAAAACGATGGACAAGCAGAGAAAATACCTTTAAGAGAGAAAACTAGAATTGGTGTAATTCAATGGTACAGTGCATGATTCACGTTCAAAATTACATGGTTCGAATACTTTTCATTTTTTTTGCCTCTCGTACATATTTTTTTGGTCATGGATTAAGAAAATCGTGACCAGACAAACATAGATTTTATACTCAGCATTATTGGGCACAAAATATATGTTCGAGTTAAATTAAGGATGCTGTACAGCTTTGTAATTAACTTTTTTTCTGTATCTCTTACCATTTCTGATTTAGTGGTGTTCATTGTTAGCCACCAAGGGATGCTGTAACCGATCTCAACTTATAGTGCACAGCCACTGTCAGGGCCTGAATAAGATACTTTTGTACTCAGGATAATTAGAATTTTGTTAAAATTATAACATTGGTTTAGAAAAATAGATTTTAACCCAGAAACTGTTTCAATTTTAAACTACCTATGTTCTGTCTGAGGTGAGATTTTGGAACAATTTCAATACATTTAAGTTTCTTACTTATAAAGTGATACAAAACATAGTGGTACTAATATTTTTGAAAAATTATTTAAATACAGTGATCAGTAAAAGCTGCTAGTAAATACTAATAAAGCAGAGTAATAGATGTTAGAATTGTTGGATAATGCACACACACACACAAAAAAAAAAAAAAAAAAAAAAAAAGAACATTAAATATTCTTTTAATATAAAATTAAAGATAGGAAATTATTATGAAACAATAATAATAATGATGATACCATACATTTATTATTTTCTACTTTATTTATTATAATATACATGTTTCAAAACATAACATAACAATTTAAAAATGTTTACAACTCGTAAATAGAAATGCATTTAAAGAATATTAACAATAATTATCTGTGAAAACTTAATGCAATAAATGAATAAATTATCAAGTTATTTATTTATTTGGTAAAAGAACAGATGAACAAAATTCACTCACAAGTAATTATCTGCATAATTGAAACAAAATAATGAGAAAAATTTAAGTGTTTTTTAAAAATAATAATAATACAAAAAGTAATTGGTATAGGTAAGATTGTTCAATTTCCCATCAATATACCGTGGTCTCACAAATTTCTGCTATAGAGCATGCAGAAAATGTTCAACTTCGTAAATTTCCCCCAAGTGCAATCTAAGTTTCCCTCAATAACACAAAAGTATTTTTTTTATAGAAAACCATTTATTCTATGTAATAAGTGTTTAAGAGAATGAGTATACACTGCAACATTTAAATAAAGCTGTTAGTTTATATTATATGCATTGCAAAGTAATAAATTGTTATTTTAAACTCATATATTTATTTTTTCTCAAGAAAATATTTGAAATTTCCTTAGTTAGTCAAAATTCCCCCCGAACCTCATTCGGGTGTTCACCCCTTTCCCCTGCTAGATTCATGTTAAGAGAAATGAATTTTGCCAATTGCCCAACACAGTTGCAGACTAAAATGCTCAACCCGCTAGATTACTATCTTTTCGTTTCAATATTTTACCTTATCTTAAGTTGTTCATTACATTTATTAGAGTCAGATAAAATTAATTAAATACACCTTAATCCTTCATACAATAAGCTTTTAGAGACGCTACCGTCTCATCATCAGCAATTTTGTCGGGAACTTGAAGGATTAAGGTATATTTAAGCAATTTTATGCAATAAAAATCTTCATTTTATTGAGGGTCAATTCTGGATTTTAGTTTTTATACAATTCCATACTATTTGCAAAGCAATAATTCCCTTAAAGCAATTTTATGTGAAATATTGACCTATTCTGCCATGTTATGAAAAATTTTAATTTAAAATAACTTAAGCTTTTAAAGTAGAATATTGATATTCAGTAATTTTTATAGCAATATTATACATGATATTTTAAAATTAACCTGACTCATTTATTATGAAAATAATCCTCATAATGCACATTTATGTAAAATTTAATCTTATTCTCTTATGTTAAAAAAAAATCGTAAATTTTGAACTATTTTACAGTTTTTCAAATTAGAACATTCGTAATCAATGATACTCATTGCCAGTATCATAAATTATATTTTAAAACTGCTGGGTCATCTTTACAATAAAAATAATTCTCATTATGAAAATTTATATGAAATGTTGCCAAATTCTTTTATGTTAAGGAAACTGTAAATTCTGAAAAAATTACCAGTTTTAAAATTAGAATGTTTAAAAATCAATGTCAATAATATTTATGCTAATATCATGAATGATATTTTAAAACTGGCCCAACTTCTTAAAATAATTCTCATTATACATGTTTATGGAAAATTCTGCCCTATTCTCAAATGTTAAGAAAATTGTAAATTAGGATTAATTTATGAAATTTACAAATTTGTATGTTGTCAATCAACCCAGTTCTTGCCAGTATCATAATTGATAGTCTAAATCTGTTTTAACTTTTTTGTTTTTAAGATAATGTGCATACAGACTGATGAAATTACAAACAAACTGACAATTCCACAGTTGGACACCATACCAGTTTCCTGATTTTCCTTTTCTTCATTTCAAAACTTTTAAATATGTAGGAAAAAAAAAAAAAAAAACTGAGGTAGGAAATTTACAAATACGTAAGTTTCTTATATATATAGTAGGATGTGAAACTTTAAAAGGAGAGAGCTATTGCCTTTTCTTTTACTAGAAACTGATTTCAAGAAATGCCAACATCTAATATTTGTTACAGATGTAATTAAAATAACATTAACATTTATCTATTTTGTTCTATATAGAATTTTACTAAATCAATATTATTTTTATTATTAATTAAATATTACAAGTTCATTTGCTATTGATAATGAAATGAAAATTCTTTTATGATTTCAAAACTATAATGGACAATTTTTTTAATTTTAAAATATTTTATTTTATTTTTTATTTTATTTTTTTTTCAACAACTATTCTGAAGACAGTTACTGTATTAGAAAAATCTAAATAATATTGCAATGACAAGAATAAAGATATATTAGAATAAAAACTCAAGGATAGTTCTAAAAACTTGATAACTTGTTCTTAAATTATAAATACCTTACACAAGCTTTTCATAATTTTGGCTGATTAATTTCAGTCACAATCGTGACCATCCTCAGAGACAAACGTCGACGTCCTTCTGATAACTTGTTTATTTTAGAACTGTAATTTAAGTGTGGTGAAAATTTATAAATAATTAATCTGCTTTTAGTTACTATTGAATTTGGTGAAGCACCAGGAAAAAATAAACTAATTTTCTATGTAAATGTTCAAAAAGTAATGATTAATTCTAATTTACTAGTATTGAGAATAATTTCTTCACAAGAACATCGAAGAAAAGTTTATATTTTAGCATATGATAAACTAATCTCTAGCAGAAAAGAGTTCTTAAATAATGACAGTAATTTTTATGAATGTTTGAGAATTGAATTAAAGTTAAAAAATCCAGACAATACGAGAAAATGCAAAGAGGAAATGCACATCCAAAATCTAAAAATCATCAAAGTGATCAGATACTTTAGGTATCTTGCTTTTCAATACAGGTTTTGCTTTCTTCTTCTTTCGATCCACTTGTTCATTCTGCTTGCCAATATCAGCATTCATTTTCTTCAGAAACTCTTTACTGCTAAAATCCATTTGATTTTCAAAGTAGAAATCATTGATAAAATCAACAAGTTTATCTACTTTCCCAGGAAAAGATGATACTGTGTCTACAGGCTTCTTTTTATCACGATACATACTAGGTACTGGACGGACTTTGCCTGTACCACAGCCCAAAAGCATTTTCATTCTACTGATGAAATAATCTAGGATTTCATACTCATTACCCTGTAGGCTAACATCATGTTTCACAGTTTCAAAAGATCTAATAATGATAGACAACAAAATATTAATCAATACAACAGCCGTCGCCAGTGAGAAGGTAAAAAAAGCAATTGGTGTAAAAATTGGCTGAGCAGCATACATATCATCATAGTTGAATTTTTTTAACATCATACTAATACAAGATTCAAAGGAATAAACAAAAGTAGAGAACTCTCTCATGAATCTACCAAGAAGCAGCCAAAACAAAATCACGAAAGCCATGAATACAACCATCAGACAAACAGAATAACTCTTTAATTCATCTGTGCACATTTTTAAAGTGCTACTTAGAACTCCGATACGTTTATTGAATCGAAGGAGTTTTAGAAATTTTAAAGTAGATATTGACATAATTAAGCCTATCTGGTAACAAAATAGCTCATTCAACAAAACTGCTTCCTGCAATTTCACATAGCCTGTACCTTCAGTTTCAGTAAAGATGCGCAAGATTTCCGCAACCATGAACAATTTGTAAACATGATTTGCAATGGCTGTATATGAAACAACGAGGCTCACAAACTCAGCAACATTCCAATGTTCCTTAAAATAAGTTGAACCCTGTTTAATAATGCTTTTTCCTTCTCGGAATGTAAAAAATATAGTAAAAATTACAAATATTATTTCAATTATCATTTGAAAAAATCCAAAACCAGTGTGGTAATTTAAAAGCCTAACAGGATCAATATGATAATATGGAATAACACCACCTCCTGGGAGAAATTCAGCTAAAATCGTGACAGCACAAAATAAATTAATCTGAGCATTATAAGTACCAAATTCGACAAACACTGCTCGTGTATGTCTATCAATCCAACCATCCACTTCTAGTCTTTTTAATTTACGTAAAAGTTGTGTAATATCACTATCTCTTCGAGATACCAGAGGCACAACATATCCACCACCTCCATACCAATCTACCTGACCCCAAAATGGATATCCTTTTAATTGGGATGCAGACAGATATTTATATTCAGGAGGAACAAGTGTATCTGATGAATTAACAACCCTCCAGCCTTTAGTATATAGGGTGCCATCTTCAAATAACATGCCACCATATCCTGCACATTCAGGAGTAACGTGCTCTAGCATCCAAGAAACTCTGCAACTTTCTAGATAAAGAAAAGATAATTTTATTGTAAATTATTATAGATTTCTATAGTTGCATCAGTTTTTGAGAAAACATTTTAACAAAGATATAGATATCATACAATACAGTTTAAATTAAAAAAAGAAAAAGAAAGAAAAAAAGAAAAATTATTAAAAAAAAAAACTATTGGTAAAATATTAAAAGAAAAATATATTAGCAGCCACATGAAAATATTTTATTACATTAAGTTGTAAATTGTTAGCGAGTAAAAAAAGTACTAATTTGAATTAATTTTGAAGATATTTTAAAACTGAAAATTTTAAATTTAATATTTTCTCAAGCAACATAATATGCATGACACTGTCAAGATTAATAAAACTTTAAAAGCATCCCATATGCCTAAGTTAGACAATTTACTGAAATTGTGGGACATATAATCTTGACATGCCTTATATACCTGTGTGCACACACACATGCATATAAGATGACTGCTAATTTTTGAAACATAAAAAAAAAAAAAAAAAAGATACAAATGTACAAACAAGAATTAATTTAGGCATAAATGGAAGGCATATAAAATTCTGACTTGATGTTAAATAGATACAGCAAAATGCATTGAAAATTCTTATAAATATGGAAAATTTAGGCTTGCAGATTATTTTAGCTGAATTAAGGTTAAAAACCTTAGAACTCTCTTAACAAAGCTTAGGCTGATTTATTGATTTCTGAAAATTAAATATGATATAAAATATGATCCCCTTAAATAGGTTTTGAAAATATAAAACTTTTATAACTGAAATTTTTTGCTCTATTTCAAAATTAAATATCACCTAAAATACTGCTTTGATATATAAAGTTTGTTTCAGCAATTGTTTATAGCATATTTATATTAAAGGAATGCTATATTACTTGTTTTGTATGCTAAACAGATTTTATTGTATAAGCCAAGAAGGTGAAAAAGACAAAATAAATTCAAAATAGTCAGCGGCAATGGTAGTTATTTCCTTCTTTTCTTTTCTTTTTTTCAGAATACAAATATAAATATTTTTATCCAGTGAATAAATTATAGACGCTTAGTATAACAACACATGCAATATACATTACAACAACAACAACAAAAAAAAAAGATATAAAACATCTAGTAATAACTTTCACTCACTTGGTTTTATTCTAACTTGTCGAAGAACTGCATATCCAATTTTTAAATTACTGCGATCATCTAAAAATAATCTTAATCCAAGTGGATCTCTGCCATTGTACCAAGGCATAGCAAAGAGTTCTGGTACCAAAGCATTATATGTCCAGTTCCAAAATCTTTTTTCAGTGTTTACCTATGACAGAGCAATGTAAGAAATGAAACTGCAATATCAAAAACCATTTTGCATAAATAAAGAAGAAAAACTACAGAAATTTATATGGACATAAAGATTACTAGCACTCTAATATCTTAATTTTTTGAAAAATGTAAAATTTACCCTTTGTTACAATAATTATTAAAGTTTATTATAAAAATATTTCCTTTCTTTTTCTTTTCTTTTCTTTTTTTTTTTTTGGTGGTGGGAGAGAGGGGGGATATTAATATATTTTTAACAACTTTATTTATTTAAATATTGATTACGACATAAAAATTTGTACTCCAGAAACTTTTTGAATGAAACTTTAGTAATAATATGATAATATTTGTAAAAAGTAAAAATTTAAAGAAAAAAATAATAATAATCATTTCAGGTAAGAATTGTAATAAAAATTTAAAATTGTTTGAAAGGTAACAATCATTAAAATGGAATGAATTTCCATATTTATCAGGCATTAATAAATAAATAAATAAATAAGAGTGAGAAAAACAAAAAAAATTATGAATTTTAAGATATTTATCTTAAAACTTGTAAAATTCTTATTTTTCTTAATATATGAAATTATAATAATTACACTCTTCCTCAACAAAAATATTCAACAGTACAAAAGACAAACTTTTTCAAAACCTTCCACTTACATTGTTGAATTCCACCCATAAATCTCCAGGTTTGATGAATCCATTAACTAAGGCTTCTCTCACGAAAAAATTATTTGGATCTCTGTTGCCATAACTCAAAATAATAATTATCCATAGGAAGAAAAAATATGCACAAATTTCTTGCAGTACTTTGTACATTTTAATTTCTTTTTCCCTTTCTTTTCGAGCTTCTTCCAAAGCTTCTAAATCCATAGGTCGATAACTAATTTTCTTTGTTCTCTTATCTATGTAAAAAAAAAAAAAAAAGTTGAAAGCAATAAAACAGTTAAAACAGCAATAAAACAGTTATGTAGTGGTAAATACTCCAATTTACAGTTTGGAGTCTCAATATAATATAAAAGTTTTAGTACAGTAGAATTGTAAACAGAGATACTCGAATGCCATTGTTTTGACTATAACATAAATTGAAATCTATTAAATTTATAACAATAAAATATATAATTAAAATAAATAGCTAAATATTAAAAAAAAAAAAAAAAAAAATGGCAGTACTTTCTTTAAAAATGTATATAAATACACATGTATTAGGATTATGTTTTTTTACACCTTAAATTAATGAGACCTGTAGTAAATTAAATTGTTTACACTAAAATAAATATTCATTTAATATCTTTATATAGTAGTATGCAAAGCAATACATGTGTAAGGTCTTTTTTTTCCTTAATACAAAAGAGACATATTGATTAAAAGGATGGTCATTTAATAAATCCTAGGAATATATAAAATGTAATTAATTACATTGTCCAGTTTTATAAATAAATTGTTATTAACAAATAAACCGGATTCAAAGAAATTTATTTTTATTGATTTAACATAAAATAGCAACTAAAAAACATCTATCCCAAAATAATTAACAAATAAGAAAAATAATAAAATCATACATTATACATTTTAATTATATATTTATTTTAACATTTTATGTCAAACACTGGAGCATAGGGTGCTAATAACTGGTAAAATGGATAACTAGCAGTGCCAAACACTGGAACATAGGGGGCCAATTACTGATAAAATGAAAAGTTGGCAGTGCCAATTACTGGAACATTGAGTGGGTGTCAAATAAAAATTCATACAAAAAAAAAAAAAAAAAATAATAATAATAATTGTTATCAAATGTATATATTTTAACATGTATGTGGTTCTGAATGTCTTTCATACCATATGTACTAACTTAAGATTTCTAAAAATATTTTCTGATGACTAGAACATTAAAAACATCAGAGATTGCTTTAAAAGTATCAATCACTGGTGCACTTACCCTAGTAAGTTTCTTTTGTTTCAATGTCTCACACTTTTTTTTTTTTTTTTTAATACACTATTACAAAATATGAATGATATATACTAGTACAACATGTATCTATAATTTAACAACTCACTGAATTATGCTTTTACCCCCATCTATAATGAATACTTCTTCTTATCATTATTCAAAAACTGTATAATACAATAAATAACACTGAGCTGATATTATTAAAAGATATTTTTTAATATCACTTTACTTTAAATGATTAAATAAATTCTGCATATTATTTTATTGTTATTACTACTGAAAACATCTGTTTGGGAGGGAGGGGAGGAGCTCTAAAAAAATCAACAAATTTTTTAAATTATTACTTTCTTCTATATTCAATAGAAGAAAGTATTGAATTCGTAAAACTTTTTGACCTCGGGTTTTCGATGGGTTTACACGTTTTGAGAGCTGTAGAACACGATTTGTCCATTTTTAGAAAATGTCTGTCTGTCTCTGTTTGTGTGTGTGTGTGTGACAAAATTTTGTGGCAACTGTATCTCAGGAACTACTGCACATAATTTCATACAAATTGGTATGTAGTTGACCTTGACATAAATTAGTGCCTATCAACTTTTGGTAAAAATTGTCTACAGATTGCGTTGCCATTCCACTTTTTCTAAATTTTTAACATGGTGATATAGGACAAAATTTTGTATAAATGTGCATAAAGAGAATTATTTTTTAGTAATCATTATGAAATTTACAAGAATTATTTATAATAGAGATAGTCAACAGGGAAATGTTTTTGTATGTGTAGGAGCCTTGCCACTCCCCCTTGGGGGCAGGGGGGGGGGAAGTCTCCCCTGGAGGAGAGTAAATTTAAGATGGGTATCTTTCGAAAGGTCTTGTCAACACCTTTAAAACGAATGGTTGAACTATAAATCTGTGATAATTTAAAGCAAAGTTATCGATTTGTTTTTACTTTTAACGAAAAAAAAAACAAAAAAATTTGTTTTTTTTGAACGAAATTCAACCAAACTTGGTATTTTGTTGGCCCCTGACATAAACTAGGGCTGATTAGATTTGGGGGTCAATCGCTAAACAGGTGGCGCTGTGATCGTATTTTTTCTAAATTTTTAACATGGCAGTATAGGACAAAATTTCGTATAAATGTACATAATGAGAATTATTCTTAACCTGTGATTGTAAAATTAATATGAATTATTGATAATAGTAGTAGTTAATTTGTGCATGTCGGGCCATCGCTTCCCCCCTAAAAAAAAATAGGAAAAAAAAAAATAGCATATATATTTTTTTTAATATTGCTACTCAGTGAATTTGTATAGGAAAATACAGAAGGTCTTATGGTGGCCACAACATACTAGTTTTTGAATGGAGCGATAATAATAATAAAAGACATTCTGATAATATTTAATTTAAATAGATTTTTTTAAATGAACAATTCAAATTATTTCATTGTACTTTATGTCAAGCTAACAGAAGTTATTTAAATTAATATTAACAAAATTAAACTTAATTTTTATTAGGACCAGGATACTATTTCTTTCAGACAGGATAAATATTATCACCATTTACAATAGACCACCTAGAATTTTGCATATTGAGAAACATCTATTTCAGATTCTAAGAGTTTACAAATATGTAGAGAAGAAAAGGGTGAGTCCCCCCTCCCCTCAAAAAAAAAAAAAAAAAAAAATGATAAAACTTACATTTTTTTACCTTTAGCAATGGTTACTATATTAATTTAAATAAAAACTCAAATCACTGTATTGTTAAACACAGAAAAAAAAAATTCAACAACTTGAATGCTAAAGAGAATAATGAAACAGCCGACAGTTGTTTCAGTAACATTTAGCATATCATCATCAGTGCATAAAGAAGAAACAAGAATAAACAAAAATAAAGAATAAACAAAAGTAAAGAGCTCCTACATGCAAGAAAGAAATTGAATTCTAAATCTGCTTAATCAACTAACAGAATTAGGCAGAAAGTGGAGGATTAGCCAATAGGAAATTGAGAAATGGTAGTCCTGAAAAATGTGGACTGAATGTCACAATTAACTAATTTTTGTCTACATTTTTCACAACTACCTTTTATCAATTTCCTATTGTTAATCTCTCACATCCCACTTAATTCTACTGGTTGATTAAACAGTCCTAGAATCTGAATCCAATTCCTTTTTTATATATAGTATAGGAACAGTTTTGTTTCTTTATGCACTGATGACAATACACTAAATACTACTGAAGCAATTGTTGGCAATTTCATTATTCACTTTGGTATGTAAGATGTTGAAGATTTTTTCTGTGTTACCTAGCACTAAGATTCCATTTAATATCCTGTGCAGGGCTCAAAACTCGAGTCGGTAAGTCAGGCGTCAATGGCACCTAACAATTTTTTTTTAGTTGCCATAATGTTCTACTTGGTTGCCATTTTGAAATAAATTGTTTGCTCATAAATGCATATGTATATACATATACATCCAATGATTCACAATGCTTAGAAATAAACAACACACAAATATCTTGCAAATAAGAAGGAAAATTATTAAAAATGCAAAATTATTTTTTTAAACTCTGGATGTCTTACATGTCTCTGCTTTACATCATTCCACCATAAATCAATAGCAGGTTGTGGATTATTTTTTTCTAAACTTGGTCCATATAGCCGAATAAATAGTAAATCATAATCTATGGTAGAAGTTAAGGCTGTGTCAGTCTTTTCTTATGATTAAGTTGAAATGGTTCAATCCCCTTTCACACTCAGCTGTACTTAAGGGAAGAATCATAACAAAATTTATTACTTTCCTTAAATTAGGAAAGGAAGAATTTGAAATTGAATCAGCCAGTAAACGCTGCCAAGCACACAGACATGGGATATTTAATTTTTCTTTTGCCCAAAGTTTGTAATATTCAAACTCTTCAATAATTGCCTCTTTGTCAATAGATATATTATAAGGTAATGCATTGATTAAATCAGTAAAATGTTCATAAATTTTTTATGTTTTCTGCTTCATTTAAGTTTAAAATATTGCATTGATCAAGCACATGCAAATTACCAAGGACTTTATAATTTTTTATATTAGAATATCTTAGTTCTAAAGCATCAATTAGGTTGTGTAATATCTGTGTGCGGCATTCTTTAAATTGACTCAATTTAGTATCATTTCTTGTTATATAATTAACTTCAGCAACTTCAATTCTTAATTCATTCCCAAACTATTACAAAGTTGCTCCATATTCAGATATAATTTTTTTCAGTTTCTGTTTTGTAGTTTCTAACTAAAGAGTAGGGTAATGTCCCTCACGGTAACAAACCTTTGTTGGATGTACTTCTGATGTTCAAGTAAGTATATTTGTAATGTCTTCAATAAGACAAAGAAACCTAATAACAGGGTGCAGAAAAAGTTCAGATCTCTGAAATTTCCCCAAAAATACCGCAAAAACCTAATATCAGTTTTTTTTTTTTTTTTAAAGGTTTGACATTTTTTGGGGGAGAGGGGGGGTTAGAAAGGGAAGATCTTTCTTAGGTCCAAATACTACTATACTACAAGTTTTAATAGCACCAAAAGTTGACAAACTAATTTATGTCAAAATGCATCTACATATAAATTTATGTGTAATTCTATGCAGTAGCTCTTGAGATATAGCCTTCCTTGAAATTATGGAAATCGATGTATAACAGCGCCACCTGTTGTGCAATTCACACCAAAAGTCAATAGGTACTAATTTATGCTGTAAATTTTAAGAAATAATTTCTCTTTTCTTAACACAGTTCAAATTTCCTCAATTTTGGTTAATAATTAAAAAAGTTACATTTTTTTGCAAATTAAATTTTATTCTAACTTCGAAAAGATTTATGTGATACGATATATTAAGAATTTGGGTTTTAAAAGTTTTTTTAAATAGATTATTCTTTTTCTCCCTATTGAAAGAAAGAAAGATTTGTGGCCTCGAGATGATCAGAGAATAAGTTGAAACACTAAAAACGAAAAATTTTGAGATGCCACATGCCTAAAAAATAATGAAATAACAGAAAGTTTTAGGCGTCAAAAATGATGACTGGGTGTAAAATCATAGTCGTCAAAATGAAATTTATAGTTGCAAAATACCACTAACGACTGCAAATTTCGAGCCCTGATCCCCTGTATTGCATCTTTATTCTTTTTTTTACTCTAGTTATATTTGACATTTATTTTAAATTTTTACTCCCCTTTTTTTTTCGGGGGGTGGGGGGAGAGAAAAAAAATATAAATAAATAAAGTTTAAAATATTTTTATTTAAGTTTAAAAATTATTAAATTTATCATACACAAATATTTTCTCAGTAAGACTCAAATAAATTCTCTAATTCACAAAATAATTTCACTTCTGATCAGTAAAACTTATCAACCCATTCTATTTAATATATTTCAAAATAAGCATTATATATCAGGCCAAATTGGTGTAATTCTACACTGCATTGTACCATACATAGTGAAATTTTAACGTTGATTGTTGATAAATATACTACATTTTATTAACTTATCTTGATAGGAATAAAATAGCAACTAAAGAGTAATCTATTTTCATATAATTTTTCTTTGAGAAAAAGAAAAATTAATTTATTAATTTTTTAAAGATGGTACAAATACTAACGGTCATGTAGATATTCTTCATCAGGCTGAAGATGTGGATCTTCTTCATCCTCATCTGCATCATCTTCATCATAATCCATAGATCGACAAATACATGACACAACAATAGCCATCAATAAAACCTAAAGAAAAAAGATTGTCAATCACACACACACACACAAATAAATAAACAATTGGATTTATTATACTGAAGAAGAAAGCTGTAACTGGCATTATATATCTAAAACTTAATAGTTTCATTAATTGAAATTGAAGGAGAGAGGTAGTTTAATTTATTTTAATTAATTAATTTTTTTTTTTTTTTTTAGTTTGATTAATTTTATTAATACAAATAATAATAAATATATTCAGTTGAGTAATAAGACATGAGCAATTTTTCATATTTTACTGATGCATGAATAACTATAATAAATTTATCAATATTACACATCTTGCTTTTATTTACTACATTTTTTCTTCATTCAGTTGTTTTGTCGATGCCTTGGGAAAAAATTTTCAATCTTAATTCAGAAAATTTTTTATTGAAGCCCTCATTTTAACATCATTATTGAATGACAGTTCATGTAAAGTGTTTGAAAGTGATATAAAGAGATAAAAACCTGATTGTGCCAGATCTGGACACTATAGAAGATGAGTTAGCATTTAACATTTGAGGTTTTGAATTGCAGCTTTGTTCGAATTGGCGTTGTTGTGCTACAGAAAAAAGCATTTTGTATATTTGATTGTTTACATTAGTAAATTCTTTTACTGAGTCAGTGCAGTTCTTAATTGCAAAGCTTCATATTGAGTGTAGATTTAGCTTTTTTCATGTAATTCATAATGGATTATGCATTCTCAGTTCTACCATTCCTTCAGTGTTACCTTCAATCACCTGTTCTTTGGGCTGAGCTATTCTTTTTTGCTTCTTATTGATGTAAAAGCACCATTTCTCATTTTCCAAGATAATGTGGTAAAGAAAAAATTTGTAATCATATGCTGTGCGATGACAAACAAGTAAATTGGTGGTGATTGTGAACCGTTGATCATTTTTGTTTTTGCTTTATGTGCAGCACCCAAGAGCCGAGCTTCTAAACCCAGCCCATTCATTGAAGATAATTCACTACAGTTTTTTTTTAATCACAACCCATCTGCTTCGCAAATCCTTTTATCTTTTATCACAGATTTTCATGCAGCAATTCATTGAATTACTCTTATTAAATTTAATTGATTGATTGGTACATAATCTACCCTCTCAGTCAAAAATTTCATTTTTGAAGTACAAAAATCAAGGCGCAGGTGGTAAATGAATGTGCACAATTAGAGATTCAAAATCCAAAAAATATATAAAATACAGTCAAACCTCGTTAACGTGAATTACTTTTAATATGAACTGTTTCCACAGTCCGTGCCAAAATGAAAATTAGTTTAGTTATATAAGATTAGTTACTGATAGCATGAACTACTGATAACAGGAACAATTTTTTTTATCCCCCATGAGATTCACGTTAATGAGGTTCGACTGTATTAGGTTTCAATGATATGTATTTAAGGTTTGAAACTATGAAATTTCGAGACTACATTGATATTTAAAGCATTTTTAAAAACCAAAATTAAACAAAGTATTACAAAACACAATGAATTCCATACCTTAACAGGTTGTGTCAACAGAACTGAAGAAATAAATGATATCACTAATGATGTTAGCCATTTAGATGTTTTCTCATCTCCAAATTCAATACCATAAGCCCATATAAAGAAAAGAGAAGCTCCAATAGAGAGAATGACCAGGAGCCACCCAAAATATACACACCACCATGGGAGGGCAAATTTTCTTTTACGGTGATACAACTGAGCTTCTGCATCACTAAGACGCTTTACATTGTTTGTATCCTCAGTTTTTTCAGGATTTTTTTTCTTCCATTCTCTTCCTAAAAGTAAAATTTTGTTAAAAATTATGAATAAATAAATAATTTTTATTGAAATGCTACATTGCTTAAGAAATATTACAATTCTATATCAATAATTATTGATAAGTAATTTTAAAAGTGGTTTTTGAATGTATATGTTACCGCTAAAGTGCAGAAATCAGTTAATCTGCAGATTAGCTAGATAATCTGCACATTAACTAAGGCGATCTGTTAAAGTGAGGAAAATTGTTTCATTTCTCAAATTACCTAGGTAATCTGCGAATTACCTAGATAATCTGCACATTACCTACTAGGCACACGTTAAAGTGAAAATAAGATCTCTGGTGTTGTAATTTTACAGCACGCTGTGTTGTATTTGTTTTTTTTTCATTCAGAAAAAAAAATTAGTTTTCTTTCCTTTTCTTCCTTTCTTTACTTATTTTAATATGTAAGTATTTTTTAATTTTTATGTCTTTTAAAGTTATATTTGTTTTAATTTTTTTATTTATTTCATCTTTTTTATTCTGTCAATATAAGTTTGAAGATGTTATGCATTTTTAATATGAAATATAATAACTTTAATAACTTTCAATAAATTCTGTTTTATAAATGAATGTTTGAATTGTTATACAGTAACGATTTCTTTTCAAAATAAAAATATTTAACCATTTAAATTTAAAAGAAAAAAAGTTTTATTAACAACTTATATTGCTATTACTATTTTTATTTTAATGTTACGTACCAATTTTTAATTCGCTAAAGAAATATTAAATTAGACAATTCAGAAGTACTTATTTAAGAAGTACTTCAAATAATAAAAACTGCTTTAATAATTTTTAGAACGCATGAAAATTAAAATGACTGTTTTCCAATGCTTTATTAAACTATATTTTGCAGCATACATATATCTGTACAAGTTTAGCAAATATATTAATTTTACAATTTAAAAAAAAAAAAACTTTATTAACACATTTTATGTGATAAACTACAACGAAATTATCTGAAAAAGCGAACAAAATAAAAATAAAAATATAATCATGATATATAAAATATATAAAGGAAACTTGAAATTGAAAGAAACAACAACAAAAAGAAATGCAATGAAATGTTAAAAAATGCATAAAAATTTCATATTAAGTATTTATTAAAGAAAGCCATAAATATTGAATGCCATATTTTTCAGAGTTAAAAATTAATACATCTTTTTTTTTCAGTAAGTAATAGTAATTTAAATCAATTTTTAATAAATTAGTTTTAAAAAGTTGTGTTTTAATAGTTTTATTTCGGAAGGAAATAATTACGGTGTTGTAAATTTTAATACTCATAATTCAAAATGAAGTTTCACGAGATAGAGCGTTTAATTAAGATTAGATTTCAATAACAAAATGCAGTGCAGACCCTTATCAAACTTATATTGACAGAATTAAAAGAGAGAAGAAATAAAATCAAAATTAAAACAATTATAACTTACTTGTTGTTAAACATTAAATTTGGTTATTCAATAATAAAACTTGATTGTTGGATTTTGGAAATTTATAAAGTTAGATAAGAAAATGAGAAATGAAAAAATGGCCGAACGTGATCGATTTAGGAATAGTGGATTACTTGTGCGTATATAGTGCCGCGAATCATTAACCCTTCCTGAAATCAAATATTTCATATTGCAATCAAAAATAATAATTTAAATTGAATAAATAAAATGAAAATTAGGAAAAATTATTAACTCACCCCAAACAGCAGTACAATCAATACCTGTAAGGCAAAATTAATTAGATCCATTGGGACACTCGGTTGCACAATAAGAATCACACATGATATGTCACCTAGGAATTTTTTTATTGAAGATTAAGATATATATATTCCGCTTGTACCGGTACAGGGATACATCATTATTTCCCAACACTGTAATTACGTACATTAGATATCATGATATAGATAACTGATAGATCAAAGCAGATATCGTTCACAGCATTCGGATTACTCTAAATATTGCCTGTCTATTTGACATTTACAGATAGCATTAATCACTTGTTACATCCGGGATGGATGCATTTGTAAAATTCTATAATGATGATCGTTTCAATGTCGTATTGAGCATGGTATATGAGTAAAACAAAATCGCACTTTCGCCCATCGGATGTGTACGTTCGTTTTATCCTGTGATTACTGAAAGCATTGACGATATCACAAAAATTACTGTGACACATGGCTGTTGCTCCACATTTTAAATACGTGATGGAAATAGCATATTCTGACGAGCGAATGGTGAACAGTTGTCGTTGACTGATATATTATACTTTCGTAGTACCGAAACCATGTTACAAAGTATTATGATGGTACGCTAAGCCTATTTAGGCCACGCTGTTCCTTTGCCCTAAAATAGAGGTCTATCGGTCCGTATATGAAATAAGGACCTCTTTGAATATTAATAATATACTCTATTACATTAGTTTATGAGTAATTCTAGAGGTTATTGAAACTGGAAGGAACTTTTTAAAGACTGATGCTCGGCCAACGATCTACAATTTCTTCGTATCCATTCAGCAATCCTCCAAGGGAGTTTCTCGTCACTAGGATCCATTTCCAAATACACATGTCCACAAGATGGACGTAAAAACGAATACATTTTCCTTGTTTTACTTTTACAGGCTTATAGACTTAAAGAAGTTATTACTATAGATGCAAAAGTTTGAAATAACTGTTCAGCCAGCGGCCAAAGGCCGCCGACCACGGCGTAAATGTCTTCGCACTCCTTTCTACCTCACCGTACAAGCACAGAGTGAGTCAGAGATGCCTTCCAATCTCCCGCGCCGCGAGACTACGCACATTCAAATTGCTGCGCGCGATAAATAGTCCGAAAATGAATTATTTTTATCCGGATCGTCTGCTGAATAATAAATAATAAAATGGAAATAAATAAATTTAATTTTATGAACGGAATATTTTATATTGGGTTAATTTTTGGATTCAATATTAATATTAAAAAATACACATTTTCCTAGAGAGACGCCACTTTTAAATCGGCGCCGTGATATATTCGCTGCGGACCTGACATATTCGCTGCGAACCGAATGGAACATTCCAGAAGAAAAATTTGAAAATCGTCAATGAAAATGACGTCACTGATTTTAATTAGTGAAATGACGTCACTGATTTTAATTAGTGCAAAATGAACGTTAGGAAAATTAATAAAATTATTTTTAAATTATTTGCAGACGATCTAAAAAGATTTTGAACTGATTTGAATCATGATTAAAATTGAATTTCTTTATTGGCTAAGGCGTTTGTTTACAATCAGGAAACATCGGTAGTTTTGTTTACAAACAAAACGCTTCACTGGAAATTATTAAATTTTTTTGTTTGTTGAAAATTACGAATTTTAAGAAATTTTAAATGGAGAAAATAAATAAAATAAAAGTAACTAAAATATTTTCCGGAGGATTTAATAAAAATTAACAAATTCAAAAGTGTTAGAATTTTTGATTCTAACATTACCCCCCTTCTCCAAAAAAAAATTACAGCCGCAGGAAATTGGAAGGACGTAGTAACATCATACATACATTCAGCATAAAACATAAATATACTGCATAAGTGCATTTCCGAATATATATAATAATACTGAAAACATAAATGATGTGGGGTAAGTTAAAAAAAAATCATATGCATACCACTTTTTTAACACATAACATAAAATAGTACAATGGAGTTATAATAATACAATGGAGATCTGCTGAAATAAACCACTTGAAAAGAAAATTTTAGTTATGAATAAGTTTTTTTTTTTTTTTTTTTTTTTTTTTTACCAAAAACATCTCAGCTAAAAATATTAGGACAGGGATTATTAAGTGTAAATTATGCACCTCACAACAAATCATTAAAGGTAAAAAATTTATTGGAACTCAATAGTAGATATACTAAACAAGTACGAATGAAGCAGTTCCAACGCACACGTCGTTACAGATGACGGCATATAATTATGTGAAACCGCTAGTGATCCCCATAACGATGTTGCCTTTGCCATCCGCACACTGTCATATCTACAATTGACAGGCTTATAGAGCTGTAACACTATTGTGATGAGCATGTGAGACAGCCAATGACACTTAAATAAAGGCTCGGCTATAAATGGTCTCCATCAATACTCTAGGACAATACCTATATTTCTACAATGTGCCACATGCATAAAGAATTGGAAAATAAATACTGTTTGTAAAATTGATTTGTTATTTTTGAATATACACTCCTGCCAAATAGCAACAGATTTAAAACAGGTAGGTGTCAGTGATTGAACATTTTTGAATATACCTTAATGATTTGAAAAATGCATATATCTTTTTTTTTTTTTTTTTTTTTTTTTAAACAGGTAAGTAAATATGTTTTTTGTAGATTTTCATAATGTAACATTTAGGTTAAAAATTTTATTCTGAAATTGAAGAAGTGAGAATATCTAAGAACTGCAGCACCAGTGCACAAAAGTGAAACATTACCTTGGACCAGCCTGACAGATTTTGAATCACTCTGGGCTCGGATTTCTCAGTATCTCACCAACAGCAATCTCAGAATCATTTAATGTAAGTAAAAAAAAATTTTTTGCTATATATTAATTTATGTATTTTGTCTGCTAACTTGAATGTCTATTGGAGGAGCCAGTATCATAAAATTTGAAAAGAGAGTGAAAAATAGTTTTTTTTTTTTTTTTTTTTGCTTTGCTGAGAAGTTTTAGTTATGAGTAGATTTGAATATTAAAATTGTTTGGGGTTCAAATGCAATCTCATAAAGAGGAAGAGTGACAAAAACAAAAAAAAATTTGAACATCTTAGAGTAATATTAATGTTCTTTAAATTTCTTAGCAGGAAAACAGGCATTGTGATGATCACATCATATATAACATAATTTTAGATCATTGTTTTTTCTTTTTAATTGAAGAAAAGGGGAATTTATTCGTCCCATATCAATAAAGGCAATGCATAACGAGACTGCTGTTCACACTAATTATAGGCTCAGCTTATAATGGTCTCTACCTATGCTATAAATAATATTCAAGGTAGTTTTCATATATAGAATTTTGAATAGAAAGCATGCATGTCAGTTTAAGCCACAGACTTACATTCACCAGAAGTGAAAAACGGGTACCTAATCAGTTTTAACCTCATCGACTTATATAATAACTGCAAGTGTCATGCCCTATCATCTACCCTATAAATTTTATACATACTGTGCACAGTTTTAATATAATAAATCAAATATAATTTTTGTATATATAAATAGAACAATGATCTGAATTTTAATTGCCTATAAATGTTTCCTGTAAATTCTTTAGGTGTGATGGAAAATTAAAAAGGTAAGTAACTTTTTTTTTTTTTTTTTTTTTGAAGTGAACTGCCTAGTCAACTGGGTTTATAGTTAAAATTTCGCATGGCACAATGATCGCTGTGGCCATCAGCTCAGATTACCATAAAACGCAAAATTTCACCGTCCCAATAATCAAATCTAAACACCTTCGCCCCCCAAAAAAAAAATATCTCGCACCTTTGGACTTTTTTATTTAGAATTTTCTAAGTAACACCATGTAGTTTATAATCATTCATCCCTTACAAATAAATTTATATTCTGAATTTTTTGATGTAAATTTTTTCATCTCTCTAATTTTTCAAAACATTTTTTTTTTTTTTTTTGAAATTGCCATAATTAAGGCAAATCATACTTAAAATAAATGCTTGCATTTCAAAAGGAAGATATTCAAGAACCCCTTATTTTTTTTTTTTTTTTTTTTTTTGGTGAAACCTCTACTATCTAGAGTTATTAAAATCATCTTATTTTTAACTCTACCCAGAGAGAAAATGTAATAAATGGAAAAGGACACTAAGTAAATAAGTGTAAATTAAATATCTATATTAAATTTCACTTAGCAGATTTCCATAGAAAAAACACAAATGTATGAATAAAAAAATTATCATTTTCTTTGTTCAACATAAAATTAAAATCAATATCTAATTTCCGAACATTAAATCACACTCCAATTCCATGGAATGTTTAAAAAATGTGGCAAATCTCAATTATTTCTTTATTTTTTTAAATAATTATAGCTAAAATAGCTCTAAAAATTACATGTATTCCTTTTATTTACTGGAATACCATAAATTGGGACTTACCACATTAAAATAAAATAAAACACACAAAATTTCCATTAAATATTAATATAGGGCATGTAATAGTGGCAAATCTCAATTTTTTGTTTATTTTCTTTAAAAGTTTACAGCTAAAATAGCTCAAAAATTTATCTACATTCCCTTTCTTGGAATGCCATATATTGAGATTTCCCACCTTGAAATCAAATAAAATAAAACATACAACATGAAAATATAATATCTAGATTATTTTAAGTGGCATGCATAATGAGACAAAAAATAAATCTTCACGATTTTTTTTTTTTTTTTTTTTTTTTAAATCGCGATCGCTAAAATTAATTAATTTTGAAAAAAGGATTAATGATTAAATAACCTCAGGTTCTCAACCTTAACGGAGGTTATTTTTCGCGACGGCGCCAAATGTTAAACATTAAATTTGGTTATTCAATAATAAAACTTGATTGTTGGATTTTGGAAATTTATAAAGTTAGATAAGAAAATGAGAAATGAAAAAATGGCCGAACGTGATCGATTTAGGAATAGTGGATTACTTGTGCGTATATAGTGCCGCGAATCATTAACCCTTCCTGAAATCAAATATTTCATATTGCAATCAAAAATAATAATTTAAATTGAATAAATAAAATGAAAATTAGGAAAAATTATTAACTCACCCCAAACAGCAGTACAATCAATACCTGTAAGGCAAAATTAATTAGATCCATTGGGACACTCGGTTGCACAATAAGAATCACACATGATATGTCACCTAGGAATTTTTTTATTGAAGATTAAGATATATATATTCCGCTTGTACCGGTACAGGGATACATCATTATTTCCCAACACTGTAATTACGTACATTAGATATCATGATATAGATAACTGATAGATCAAAGCAGATATCGTTCACAGCATTCGGATTACTCTAAATATTGCCTGTCTATTTGACATTTACAGATAGCATTAATCACTTGTTACATCCGGGATGGATGCATTTGTAAAATTCTATAATGATGATCGTTTCAATGTCGTATTGAGCATGGTATATGAGTAAAACAAAATCGCACTTTCGCCCATCGGATGTGTACGTTCGTTTTATCCTGTGATTACTGAAAGCATTGACGATATCACAAAAATTACTGTGACACATGGCTGTTGCTCCACATTTTAAATACGTGATGGAAATAGCATATTCTGACGAGCGAATGGTGAACAGTTGTCGTTGACTGATATATTATACTTTCGTAGTACCGAAACCATGTTACAAAGTATTATGATGGTACGCTAAGCCTATTTAGGCCACGCTGTTCCTTTGCCCTAAAATAGAGGTCTATCGGTCCGTATATGAAATAAGGACCTCTTTGAATATTAATAATATACTCTATTACATTAGTTTATGAGTAATTCTAGAGGTTATTGAAACTGGAAGGAACTTTTTAAAGACTGATGCTCGGCCAACGATCTACAATTTCTTCGTATCCATTCAGCAATCCTCCAAGGGAGTTTCTCGTCACTAGGATCCATTTCCAAATACACATGTCCACAAGATGGACGTAAAAACGAATACATTTTCCTTGTTTTACTTTTACAGGCTTATAGACTTAAAGAAGTTATTACTATAGATGCAAAAGTTTGAAATAACTGTTCAGCCAGCGGCCAAAGGCCGCCGACCACGGCGTAAATGTCTTCGCACTCCTTTCTACCTCACCGTACAAGCACAGAGTGAGTCAGAGATGCCTTCCAATCTCCCGCGCCGCGAGACTACGCACATTCAAATTGCTGCGCGCGATAAATAGTCCGAAAATGAATTATTTTTATCCGGATCGTCTGCTGAATAATAAATAATAAAATGGAAATAAATAAATTTAATTTTATGAACGGAATATTTTATATTGGGTTAATTTTTGGATTCAATATTAATATTAAAAAATACACATTTTCCTAGAGAGACGCCACTTTTAAATCGGCGCCGTGATATATTCGCTGCGGACCTGACATATTCGCTGCGAACCGAATGGAACATTCCAGAAGAAAAATTTGAAAATCGTCAATGAAAATGACGTCACTGATTTTAATTAGTGAAATGACGTCACTGATTTTAATTAGTGCAAAATGAACGTTAGGAAAATTAATAAAATTATTTTTAAATTATTTGCAGACGATCTAAAAAGATTTTGAACTGATTTGAATCATGATTAAAATTGAATTTCTTTATTGGCTAAGGCGTTTGTTTACAATCAGGAAACATCGGTAGTTTTGTTTACAAACAAAACGCTTCACTGGAAATTATTAAATTTTTTTGTTTGTTGAAAATTACGAATTTTAAGAAATTTTAAATGGAGAAAATAAATAAAATAAAAGTAACTAAAATATTTTCCGGAGGATTTAATAAAAATTAACAAATTCAAAAGTGTTAGAATTTTTGATTCTAACACTTGTTACTTTAAGTTTTGTGTTGGTCATAATAAGAAACCTATAATAATCACGTCTTCGATGCTTCCCGTTTTGTATTTACCAATTATCATAGCGGAAGCGGAGCAGAAATGACAAAAATTTTAGTTTGTGTTTGAAGGTCATTCGCGTATCTGTATCACATGACTGTTTGACATCATAGTGAATGTAAAAAAACTAAGGCTCAAAACAAACATTTGAACTTTAACGACACAGACGCCGCTAATGTGCAGATTACCTAGTTAAAATGCAGAAGACTCTTGATTCTGCACTTTAAGGGCCCTCTTCACTTACCGCCGCCGGAAGACAAAGCTAATGTTATTCTATGGGAAATGTTTCTTTACAAATAACTTATTAACTAATACATATTTTTGAATTCTGTTTTCACATTCTGAAAATTCCCAGCTGTTAAATTGACGGACCTTTTTTAAAAAACTATTATTTTAATTTTTTCTATTTTATTTTGAAGCTGCAAAATACGAATTTTCAATATGTGAATTTTTTTCATTTTGCAATTTCAAAATAAAATATTAAAAATTAAAAAAATACATTTTTAAAAAAGGTCCGTCAATTTAACAGTTTGGAATTTTCTGAATGTGAAAACAGAATTTAAAAATATGTATTATTTAATAAGTTATTTGTAAAGAAAATTTCCCCATAGAATAACATTGGCTCGAGCTTCCGGCGACGGTAAGTGAAGAGGGCCGTTAATGGGTCATTTTAGTTAATCTGCAGATTAGCTAGGTAATCTGCACATTAACAGATTTTGAGCTTTAACGGTAACATATAGATATATAACATTTAAAAAGTTTTAGCTTTGCATTCCTGCCCTACCCTTATGGTTTAAGTAGTTAATAAGGTAAAGTTTTACAATGATAATTTTTTGTTATATTTATTTTAATAGTGAAATAATTGAAATTAATAAAAACAAAGCATAATGTCTTAATCAGCAAACTAGAATCATGTCCATGCTAACTGATATACTCAAAAAAGGTATACAAAGGTATACAAAGAGAGATATAACGGGGGGTTGAGGGGGCTGCCGCCCCCCTCAGGAATGTATTTGATTTTGGTAATAAGTCGATCGAATCAATATGTACTATTATATAATGAGGAATAAATAAAAATGACCTATTGAATAATGTCTGATGCAAATAGGACGTTGAGGCTCCTGATCTGCAGATCCACTAGTAATATGTCTCGCACTAGAAATTTCTGAGAACATAAATATGATGGGGAACTGAGCAGAGTCCACCTATGCCAACTAGTTTTTTAAGTCATGGAAGTTTTCACAACTGGCATATGATGAAAAAGATACAATATTTAGCTTAAAATATTACATTTAGATAGTAGATACAATGAAAACTAATATGCTGTGGTGGCTATGACAAAATTTTCTTCTACATCATTTCTAACAGCGACACATACTGATTAATATGCACAAAAATTTAATTACCCAAACGTCTCATAATGACGATTTTGCACGGGCAGTTTGGTACAATTTTAATTAATAGATGTTGAAATATAGCAATTCTAAAAATCATACAGATGAATAACAGCAGTTGCATGTAACTCTACCTGTTGTTTGAGATACACACAAATTGAATCAGCATAATTCTTCATACCATCTTACATACCAAGTTTGATACATTTATGCACAACAGAAGCTGAGATATAGCCTTTCCATGAATGGGAAGTGCAGTATAGCAGTGTCACCTATCATCCAATATTCACACAAACTGCATCAGCATAGTTTTTCATAATATCCACATTCTATGCTTAATGAAAAATATACCATGGAAGCTGAGATATTGCATTCCTCTATACAGGTTAATTACAGTATAGCAGCGCCACCTATTGGCCAATATGTATTCAAATTGAATCAACACAGTTTTTCTTTATAGTCCTGATACATATCAAGTTTTTTGCACTTATACACTATAGAAGATTAGATATAGCCTAACTTTAAATGGAGAAAATTGCAGCAAAGTAGAGCTATCAGTTGGGTGATCTATCCCAAAATCTAATTAGCACCAATTTAAGTCAAGATCTAACTAAATTAAATATGAATATTTCTTAAATTTTGTCAACTAGTTCATGAAATATAGAGTACACAAAATTTATTTTAACACATACATATAGACAGACATTGTTAAAAAATAGTCAAATTATGTTTAGAACATCTCAGCAGTAATGTGATTTTTCAACAGCAATCTGTAAAGCCATTAAAAACCAGAGGAAAAGCATTTCCACTAATCCATTATTATTTTCTTATGAATAGAGAAAAAAGTAATAAATACCAAAATAAATAATAATACAATTGAAAACATCAAAATCTTCTCACTTTGTTTTTTAAGAGCTTCTTCTATTCGAGATGGCCGCAATTTTCTAGGTCGAGATTTACGAAAAAAGAATATCATGATAAATGTTGGTGGGAATACTATGAGATTACAAATAAGTCCAACTGCTATCTGAAATAAATAAATATAGAAGTAAACTAAAAAAATTAATACATAAAATCAAAGTTTAATTTAAAAAACATAATCAAAGTCAACAATAAATAATGATATGATGGCATAAAATTTTCAATTTGAAAAACTTATATTTAAAAAACACCTGTTAAAATAAACTATATTAAATGTAAAATCAAAGTACTCTGTAATAATGGTAAAATAAAAAGAATTAATTTAAAAATGCTCTTTTATAAAAATATTACTTTTTTCCACCACAGAATTATCAACTTGTATCTTCATTATATTATAATAATAAAAAAACAACAGAAATCAGACTCAAACCTTAACAAATTTAATTTTTCAATTGAAATTATCTAAAACTTGCTTTAGAATATACAACAAAGAAAACATTTAAATAATATTTATTCAAATATTAACAAATAAAATTATTTGCAGATGCAGGACCATCTAAAAAACTGCTTCAAAATAAACGCCTGTTTTTTTTTTTTTTTTTTTTTTTTTTTTTTTTTTTAAGAAAGAAAGGGGGAAAAAAAAGAATAATAATGAATAAAATAAAAATGAATCTTTAAAGAGAATAAAGACTAGATTATTCAATTATATTAGTACTTATTGTCTGACATTATCTGTAGAGAAAGTAGAGCAATTTTAAAATGAGGAATATTCCAGAGCATTTTGTAAATAGTATCTATATAAACGTCATATACATATTGATAACTTTTAATTAGTAATACAGTCACACCTCATTAACCTGAATCTCAAGGGGAAAAAATTGTCCAGGTTACCAGTAGTTCATGCAATCAGTAACTGAGCTTCATATAACTAATCTTTATTTTGACTGAGATTGTGAAAACAGTTCACGTTAAAAAAAATTCACATTAAGCAAATTCACATTAATGAGGTTCGACCATATTACAATTTATTCAGCATTGCTTTATCTTTACATATGTAAACCTATTTATTGATACATGTAGTACAAAATGAGAAAAGATTTGTATTTAGCTAAATATAAATTGTTTTTTTAATTGTTTGTCTTGTATTTTTATATTTTTCTAGTGATTTTTATAATACAACCCATTTACAGGCGGAATTTGAAACTCATTTTTTTTTTTTAAATTACAATTTTCAATTTGTCTACTTTCCATAATACATTTGATTCTGAGTATATCATGAAAATGCCTTAGAAAGTAGTGAAATTTCATTATAATTAAACAGTATAAATATTTAATTGTAAGGAATGTATGCATTTTCTAATCCCAAAAAATTAAGCATCAAATGTTTTTGTCAATTCAGCAGTTTTCATTAATAAAGTTACAAAAATATTTAAATAGATAAAAATAATGTAGAAAGAAAATATTAATTACAAATAACATTCAATAACCTGATGAAATATATTAGTGATCACAATATACATACTTGCTCAGGACTGAGAGAAAATGGGCCGAATTTAAAACCACCAGAGTTTGGTTTAGCAGCTGTTCTTTCATAATACATTGCATTTGCTAACATAGATAAGCAGAGTACAGCCATACAGCAACATACTCTCTGAACTCTAGTGAAACGACATCGAGGTGGTCTCAGAAAAATTGAAAACCACAAATGACGATCAGCTAAGTTCCTACGAGAGTTTGTTGAAAATAAATGAGAAAATTCAGTCACTTGTTCACGTCCAGCTACAGGAATAAGTCTGTCAATCTACAGAAAAGGAAAAAATTGCTTTAAGCATCTACAATCAATGAAAGAAAAAACTTATAATTAAATACTACTTAATCAATAAAATTAAACAAAATCTAATAAGACTCATTTGTTTATAACTTAACTTAAAAATATCTCCAATTTTGTTTACCAGTTTTTCTTTCTTTCTTTTTTTTTTTCAATATTAATTAAATAGTTTACAGTAATTATAAATTACTTAGTATGATTTTGTTTGCCCATAAAAATGTAGCTCTAAGAATTTAAAGCTCAAACAGAAAATATATGAATGACCTGGAAATTATAGAAAATAAAACTCTGAATACTAAAATATTGTTACTACTACTGATAATAATAATTCTAAAATATAACTTAAAATTTTGAAAATTTATTACAGTGACTTACTTTCTGTATTTCAAAGCATAATATGAATTTTGAATAAATATACAGCACTGTTTTTAACTTTTAGAAAATTAAAATTCAAGCATGTACATATTAAATATATATATATATAGTATGTCACAAATAGATTGAAATGTGATTTCATTTTTTACCCATGAAAGACAATTGAGTATTGTATATTGCAAAAGTGTTCAAAATAAGGGTAGGAAATATGACCACACTAATAAAATTCCTTGTGCTATTTTTCAAAAAGTTATACTCTTTAAATTTTTACACACCTCTTGACAAATATTGTCAATTAGAAAGTTTTTTTTTTTTTCTATTTAAAAAGACCATTAGAAAAAAAAAAAAAACATAAGTCTATTTTTAAAAGTAACCGAGTTATTATATATAAAAAAAATGACTTGTGCAATTTTTCTGATCGCTCACAAGGTTGTTTATTCTGTGAAAACAGGGAGCATATACAAACTGATAATAGAAGTCAGAAATGGGAGACTTAGGTTTTTGGTAATCTATATCAAAAAATCCTAAATGTACTCAAATGAAGCCTTAATAAGCAGAGATAAACAACAATGGTTTCTCAATATGAACTGAAGTTTGCATGCAACCCTTAATTTCATTTTATAATAATAGATGAAGTTCTTAATTTACTAATCATGGCTTTATTTATTTATTTTTTTGGATGAAATTAGCATTAATAATGTATCTCTTGTATGCTAAATTTTATTATGATTTACAATTATATATATATATAGAGAGAGAGAAAGAGAAATTACTGTGATCAAAAAGTACCCCCGAATACTACGTTTAAAACCATTTATAATAAAATATCATCTGCAAACTTTTATCGAACATTTTTACAACTCCTGTGAACATCTGGTAAGTCAGAAAAGTATTATCATGTGCAAATATACATTTATTTTTTAAATCAGATATGAATTTTCTCTCAGTTGATTTTCCGAAATGACGAGCGTTATTGACCAAAGAACAAGTATTAATTTTTTTTTTCTCTCAATCAAATTTTTACTATAAAAACATTTGAAATGAAAAAAACTTTTAAAGATGACTTTTTATCAAAATCAACAGTATTTGATTGGTATAAAAAATTCAAAGATGGTAGAGAATCTGTCGAAGATGATTCACTATCCACTTCGGTAATGATCAATAAACCCACAAGGTCAGAGAATTGATACTTGGGGATCGCCATTTGACAATAAGGCACATCACTGAATGAGTTTCTGCATCATTTGGTTCCTGTCAAGTAATTTTAAAAGAACATTTAGGTTGTGACGTGTCATATCTCTTGTTGTTCCAAGACCAAGAACATTGAATTTCTTCCAAAAAATAACATGTTCAAGGGGTTTGAGAGATGCTTTTACAAGACAAATCCTTTTTAAAATACATTATTACCAGTGATGAAACTTGGATCTATGCTTTTGACACAGAAATAGCTTAACAATCAAGTAAGTGCTGCTTAAAAGTTAAAGCAAGACTGAAAAGACACATCAAAGTCCCTCTTGACTCTTTTCTTTGATTGTTGTAGTATTATTCATTAAGTATTTCTACTAATGGGCCAGATAGTTAATCAGTGGCGGATGCAGAACTTGACTTTTTGGGGGGGGGGGGCTAAGATTTTTCAAAATGTTATTCTAGACCAATAAAAAATTTACAATTGCATTGCAATATTCAATTGTGAATGTCAGTGTTTTTTTTTTGGAGGGGGGGGCTTCAGCCCCCTAGCCCCCCCCCCCCCCATAATCCGCCACTGTAGTTAATAAAGATTATTAGAGTGTTTTGCACCGTTTGCAAGAATCAATTCATCAAAAAGGCTTGAAATGTGATGAGAAACCTCATGGGTTTTGCACCATGATAACAAACCATCTCATGCTGCAGTTATTACTCATCAGTTTTTAACCAAACATTCAACAAAATACAACACCGCAAGCTGTGTATTTTCCTGATATGGCATTGTGTTTTTTTTTTTTATTCTCACGGTTGAAATTGTTTCTTTGTGGTCATTGTTTTCAATGATTAATTCAATAAAAGAAAATTCGCTGCAAACAGTTCACAAAACAATGTTTACACAAAAGGATGTTCGCAAAAACCAATTTAAGGCATACTTTGATGATTGGAAAAAACATTGGTAGAAGTGCATTGAAGTTTGTTGAGAGTATTTTGAAGGAGATGATAAAAAAATTTTTAACTGATAATTCATATCT
This sequence comes from Salticus scenicus, assembly GCA_963930645.1. Taxonomy (NCBI): domain Eukaryota; kingdom Metazoa; phylum Arthropoda; class Arachnida; order Araneae; family Salticidae; genus Salticus; species Salticus scenicus. Next base: position 40,866,414 of record OZ005655.1, on the reverse strand, counting down.
TTTGCTTTATGTCATCATTCTGAGTACTTTTTGATCACAGTAGTATATACAGTCGAACCCCGCTATAGTAGACCTGGGATATAGTGAACTTTTTCGCTGGTCCCGTCCAAACTCCCATTTAACTATTGTTATATTATATGCTTATAATGGACACTAAAATTCAATAGTTCATTTATAGTGGACTCAAATTTTATTTCCCCAGTTTTTTTTTTTTCAGTTCTCCAATTTGCACTATGTACTAGTTGTAACGGCAAATAATTGCATTCCTTTACATTGTGTAAAATTTCACTCTTTCATGCTCATTGTCTTGAAACGGACTGAACAAGTTGTTAAACAGCACATCTCTTCTTCCCCTGTCCCTTCCCCTCCCCTCATTGCAGGAACAAACCTTTCTTCTTCACCCCACCCTAATTCTAGAAATAAGCATCTGGTGTTTACTTTTCCTCTCCCACCTTATTCTAGAAATCCATTTATCTCTACAATCCAGCACCTTCTATCTTGGAAAATCAGCAGCAAATATCCTGATTATTATTTTTTTTTTCTACAGAAAATATTGGATCATTTACTGATTGTTGATAAGAAAATTGATGAGCTCGACTTAAAATTGAATTGTATTCTATTAAAAATCACTAATTTCTTCCATAGAATGTAAAAATAAACTCAAATTTTAGTAACTAACTAGTATTTTTCTTTTTAATATTATCAATTTAATTTAATTTACAATTTAATATTATTTACTATTTAATTAGTTAATATTTTGTAAACAAATTACGTATTATTGCAATCACTATTTTTGACAATACTATCATATGCTAAAAAATATTTTTTCAAAGAATTTGGATATAGTGAACCATCAGTTATAGTAGACATATTGCTGGGTCCAAAGACAGTTTAATATAGCGGGGTTCGACTGCATATAAATACATACAATTAAAACACAAAAAAAGAAAGAAAGAATGCTAACTAAACCATCTCCATGCTCAACAGCAAACCATTGATTCACTAAGAATTCATATTTCAAGCCAGTCTGTACATCTCTAAATACAATATATTGACAAAACCATGAGGACCATTTGCCACTTCCAGAATTATCATGCCAAACTCGTAGATAATTTAGCTGTCCAAGAGACCTGGTAAGATTTAAAGATAAACAATTTAGATTATAATTTAAAAGTGAATAGATTCATGTAGATAAATATACATTAAAGAATAAAAATCATCTAATATTTTGATTCTCAGAGAGATCAGATGTTAGTTATTAGCCAACCAGCAAAAAAGCACTCAATAAAAATAACAATTTTATTCATAAAATTCATTAGCAATTTCATAGAGGCTTAATAAGAAAGACTATTTTATTTTCATAACATAATTTACATCTTTTATAATTTTTTTCTCAATAATTTTCAGATGTATAAATTCATAAAAAAATAACCCCCACCTCTAATCTATATATATAAAAGAGTAAACTCACTGATTCATCACTCACTCACTCAACACGGCTGTGGCGATCCTATGGGAGATAGAGTCCCAATTTTTGGTGAGCAGGTTGGTTTTAGGACACTGACGCTCACTAAGACGGGATTTTGCGAAATAGCCCCCCATTCCCCCCCTGGGGGGCAGAAAGCAAAAAACACCTTTATAAGCATAACTCGGCTCCAAATGACTTCACGGGGAAGAAATTGCAGATGGGGAGACTAGACTTGAATAAAAAAAAAATCGGTTTCTGCGATTTTTGAATTTTGGATTTTTAGGGGGGGTAGGGGGCAAAAATGAGATTTTCGGAGGCGCGTAAGGCAAAAACACATTTATAAGTATAACTCGTCTCCAAATTACTTCACAGTGAAGAAATTACAGATGGGGAGACTAAACTTGAATACGAAAAAATCATTTTCTGCGATTTTGGATTTTTAGGTGGGGAAGGGGGTAAAAATCGGATTTTCGGAGGCGCATAAGGCAAAAACAAATTTATAAACATATCTCGGCTCCAAATTACTTCACAGTGAAGAAACTGCAGATGGGGAGACTAGACTTGAATACAAAAAGAATCATTTTCTGCGATTTTGGAATTTTGTATTTTTAAGGGGCGAAAGGGGGGAAAATGATTTTCGGAGGCGCAGGAGGCAAAAACACCTCTATAAGCATAACTCGGCTCCAAATTACTTCACGATGAAAAAATTGCAGATGGGGAGACTAGACTTAAGTACAAAAAAATCGTTTTCTGCTATTTAAGTGCTTTCTAAGTGGGGAGAGGGGGTAAAAAGGATTTTCGGAAGGAAATCTAGCAATATATGAATTTTCGAGTAAAATTCTAGCAGTAATAGCTCAAAGATATATATATATATATATATATATATAAGCCAAACGTCTTCTTGCAAAAACTCATTTTTCCGATTTTTGATTTTTTTTTTTTTTGGGGGGGGGGGAGTTACGAAGGGGCAAATTCGACCCCCCTCCCTCTTTTAGTGCTAAATTCGTCCGTGGAAATCTATAGGAGCTGAGATCACAAATTTTAGTGTGTGGCTTATTTACGTGTGTCCAAAACCCATTGTAACGGAATTTTGTGAAAGCCCCCCCCCTCTATACCCTTTTGGGGGCGTAGTGGGGAATAAAAGAGTAAAATCACTGATTCACTGACCAACAACCATGGCGATTCTATGGGAGATAGACTCGCAAATTTTGGTGAGTACTTTGGTTTTAGGACCCTGACGCCCATTAAAGTGGGATTTCGCGAAATACCCCCCGCACCCCCTGGGGGATGAAGGTAAACCCCCCTTATAAGTATAATTCGGCTCCAAAATGCTTCACGGTGAAGAAATTGCAGAGAAAGAGACTAGAATTGAGTGCAAAAAAAGCATTTTCTGCGATTTGAGTTTTGGATTTTCAAGGGGGGGGAGGGGTAAAAACGATTTTCGGAGGCAAATTAGCAAAATACGGATTTTCGTGTAAAACTCTACCAATAATAGCCCAAATGTATAGTAAATCGCCATGAGTCTTCTTGAGGATATTTCCAAAAACTTATTTTTGATTTTTTCCGATTTTCGATATTGGGGGGGGTTATGAGGGGGGCAAATTTGATCCCCTCTTTTAGCGCTAAATTCGTCCGTGGAAATCTATAAGAGCTGAGATCACAAATTTTACACAAATTTCACACAATTTACGTGTGTCCGACACCCATGTAACGAGATTTTGCGAAAGCCCCCTTTCCTCCCTTGGGGGTAGGGGGGGGGAATAAACACGTTTCCAAGCTTAACTTTGCTTCAAATTATCTCAGTAAGATTAATTTTTACATGTGAGTTGTTTATGCATTCACAACACGCATTATAAAAGGATCTTACGAAAATTCCCCCTTCCCTACTTCAAAGGTTGGGAGGGGGCAAAAACACGTTTTAAAGAGTAACTCTGCTCCAAATTATCTCAGGAAAGCGATTTTTTGATAGGTTGATTGGTTATGCGTACTCAACACAAACTACAAAGGAATTATTTGGAATTCTGTGCTATCACCCCCTTGAGGGTTGGGGTGATTTAAAACATGTTTCCATGCGTTATTCTGTTCCAAACTATCTTAGAACGACAATTTTTGATGCGTGGACTGCTTATGCGTATTCAACACACACTACAAATTGATTTTGTGAAACTCCACTCTACCTCCCCTTAGCGGGCGGGGGGGGGGGGAGATAACATGTATTCATGTGTAACTCTGCAGTAAATTATCTTATGAAGGAGATTTTCGATGTGTGTGTCAGTTATATGTATCTAACTCATAATATATAAAGATATTTTGCAAAATCTCCCCCTCCTTTCCTTTAAGAGCAGGCCGGGGGGGAGGGGCTAAAAAACACATTTTAAAACATAACTTTGCTTCAAATAATCTTAGAATCCCGATTTTTTAATATGTAGGCTTGGTATGTGCATGCAACATGTACTATAAAGGGATTTAGTGAAGTGTGGCGAGTGGAAAAATCGCTATCGGAGGTATCGAGAACTTTAACTTAGATTTTGACTGATTTCAATGATTTTATTTTTATTATTATTAATGATATGGTATTTTGAAACTTCATTTCGATATAATGACCAGCGAAGCGGGCAAAGTCTGCTAGTATATAATATATATATATATATATATATATATATATATATATATATATATATATATATATGGGGAAATTTTATAATAATGCATTTTCTTTAAATAAAGATATTGCCAGAGAATTTACAAATTTTATTATACCAAGTGTTCAAACAGTATTGTTATAGGATTTGACTAGATATATGAATGAAATATATGAATTCATATATGAATGATTGCATACATAAATGAAACAGATATGAATAAATCTACAATGAATAAAATTTTGAATTCAAAGAAGGAACGTACTGTTTTGCTTCCATATATCTCTCTTATTTTCTTTCAAATATAAGTTATCTTAAAGAATATCATCACAACTCAAAAAGATTATTTTGGCAGTCAATAAATCTAAATTTTTGCAATGTATTTCAATGAACAATACACAAATATATTTGTAATAATATATATCACTAAAATAAACCACCATTAATCTTTGTAATTTGTCACTTGAAAAATGCTACATAAATGAAACTACATATCACACAAAGAAGTTTTGTTAAAATAAGATGCAATTAACTGGAACCATAATAAAATAATATAGAAATGCAAAAATGGAGAGAAATGTGTTTTGCTGCATCTATTAGAGTCCCCACCAAGGACATAGCTACACTAAGGGAAGGGGGAGGTATGGGGGCCCAAGCCCCTTATCTCAGATAGGTTAGAAATAAAATAAATTTTCATTTTTGACCACTGTAACAAACTAGAGAGTCAGTCTCAGCCCCCAAAATGCTACCTTATCCCTCTTAATGTAATGTCTTTGATTACGTCATTGGTGCCCGGTAATGTTGTATTTCGATTTTTAAAATGTTCATTATAATAAACTTATAATTTAGAAAATACTTACCGAGGAACAGTCATAATGAAAACATCAACAGATGATGTCTGTAATATAGGACGTTTATCATCTGCTAAATGACGTACTTCAGTTTCATCATCTTCACCAGATGCAATAAAAAATACCTATTTAAACAAAATAGTTACAAAATATTTTAACTTGCTGACTTATTTATATATTTTATTATTATTCATTAGAAATAGGAGACTTATTTGCACTGGTGATTTAAACTTCCTAAATGATTCTTTGGCTTGTGTGATAGTGACTTTCTGATTTTCAAAATACTTGATGGAAAGCTTAATAGATTATTTTAGGGTAATTTTATTTATTCATTCTTCAGCAAATAAAGATCTGGTTTTAGGTAAAAATATTTTCCAGTTCTAAAATAATAATAATAATAAATAAATAAATAAATCTACAGCAACTTTTATGTTTTGGAGTAAGTATTTGAAGTTGACTTGACTTACTCTTTATTCTGTTTATGATAAAATATTATTATATGTAGCTTTAATAGTGGAAAATATAACTAGATATAATGATTTTATATCAAATAATTAAATTAAAAGGATAAATATTGAAATCATTTTACACAGTGTGTTATTATACTGTACAATTTTATGCAAGTATTGTAAAAATAAAAAAAATAAAATAAAAGTCAAAAAATCACAAATTATTATATTTCATCATCATATAATCATAATCAAATTTACAAATAAATCAGCAAGAAACATTTGTTTGAGAATTATATCACTAAGAAAAGGTAAAGAAAAAAGCATGATACTGCTTGAAATTAAAACATATTTTGAAAATCCCACCTCCCCTTCTTCCCTAATATTTTTAAAAATTCTTTTTTATTTATTTATTATCTAGAACAGCTTGAGAATACTTTTTTACAAAATAAATTTAAAACAATATGAATAAAGGTTTGCCACTAAGTTTCACTTACACCTAAACTAAATTTGATAACTTCAAGGCCAATAACAAAGATTTATAAATTTTAATGGCAGATATTCATGATTTATAAAAATCTTTCAGAACTGCCAAATAAGATTATTTTTAAATTAACATTCCAAAAATTGAAATTATAATACAAATGTATCATCATATGCATCAAATACATTATAATGGCATAAATGGACATTATATCTACCAATTTTTATGCTTGAATTAGTATAATTACGTTATCTACAAACCATTAGAAAATCTATTGCAATTTGGTTCCTGAAAAAATAAAATACATTTGATTTGTCTTATTGATAATTATTATTATTATTATTATTATTTTTTTTTTTGTATTCATGGAAGAAAGTATCAGATTCATGAAATTTTTTGACTTTCAGTCTTGGGCAGGGCTGCCGCTAGGCATTAAGCAACTCAGGCAATGCCTGAGGGCGGCAGTTGTCTAAGGACAGCACTCGAATCATTAAAACGAAGTATGAAAAATAAAAATAAAAGCAAGATTGAAAATATATATATATATATTTACAAAAGTATACATCGGTAATAAAGACACCCCTCCCCCCCATCCTCAAGAAAGAATCTAAATTGGTTGAGAAAACTGCTGCTAGTAAAATTCGCCAATAAATCGAACAAGATGTGTGAAAAGGACAGCATGAGAAATGTGAAAGCACAAAGCTTTCCGCTTAGAATAAGAAACTATCTTTGCATGGGCCCTATTCCGGCTAGCCTACTAGACAGATACATTCTGAGAAAGCTTTAATTGGGAGACTATAGATGAGTACGTTAGGGCTGAGTCCTGTCGGTATGCAACAAAAAAGCTATTACTGACCAGATATTGTTAATTGAAACAGAAATAAGGGATATATGTAATATATGGAGTTCTACATAGGTGGCCTTAAGAAAAAGACAAAATTATTTAGAATCCATGAGTGTGAAAGAAAAATAAAACACTGACTTTGAGATACAACATTTTAAGGGCATTATTAAGTTTAAATTAAACACTTTTTACTTTCCTAACATATTAATGTAAGGAAAGTATTGCAATTATGTCAAAAATCTGACTATGAGATTTTGGTGTTTATACACATTTTACGGTCCCCTGAGTTCATTTTTACTATTTTTACGATGATATGTGTGTGTGAGTGAACACGATAGCCCCTAAACGCTTTGTAAATCCCCATAGCACAAACCCTATTGATTTTAGTGAATCTAGGACTTATAGTTTTTTTTTACAGAGACACAAATAAAAGAATTCTTTATCACTATGGCATATGGACCACAATTTTTTTAAAGTGTGAAACGCCTTATTCGTCTAAGCTGAAAATTTATACATATGTTATAAGTCATTATGCATGAACTGTATAAATTTTTGTGAATCTAGTACTTAAAGACTTTTTATAGGGACACAAGGAAAAATTCCTTATCATTATGGTCTATGGGCCCAATTTGTTTTATGTGTGATAGTGTCTAAATGCCTTACCCGATTTAGCTGAAAATTTATACTCATACTATATGTCACAGTTACACGAACTGTATAGATTTTGGTGAATTTAACACTCATAGATTTCTTACAGGGAAGAAACACAAAGAAATATTCTTTATCATTATGATCTATGGGCTGAAATGATTGTAAGTACATTGGCGTAAAATTAAACTATGGAAAAATATATTCATACACCCTATTAAATTTTCACTTTTGTTTATGTAAGGATTTGTCTTACTTTAATTTATTTATACAACTGTTAATTATTTAATGTTCGGAAAGTCGAGTGGATTCACTCCAGATTTTTTTATACATTATCTAAAAAATCTAAAATTTATCTAAAATTTTAATCTAAAAAAAAAATATATGAATAGAAGGGAATTTCACATTAATTTAATTAAAAGTATACTTAAATTTTATACAAAAATTGGATATTAGCCCACCAGCAGCAGAGTGAATCTACGCTTAAAGTTGGCAGACGTGAGGTGCCGAGTTCAATCCCAGGTCGCGCTCATCGACCTAGCCGTTCGGAGTTTTCCATGTTTTTTCCTAAACTTGCATAAATACGGGCTAGGACCCCTTAGAAAGACCCACACGTAGGGCACTGCCCTTCAGGCCTACGACGCTAGTGCAGTCAATCGGCCTTAATCCCCACAACCTAACCCAAATTAGATTTAGTTTTAGAGATAAAATGAATTTGCAATTTTCAAATTCATAAAATTAAATTTAAAATTGAAGAATGTATACTATTTCAGCAATACATGTTTTATATATACAAATGAAATTAGTTAACGGTTTTATCTGCATAATAATATTATTTTATTCACAAAATTTCATTCTGTTCTCAGGTCTAAAGAACATTATCAACAATCTAGTAGAGATAGGATAAATAGTTACTTTTCAGTGATAGGTTACTTCGTTCCATACTTCCTTCGGTAATAGGTTTTTGCAACATATTATTTTTATAACCTATTACTTTTTAATTTACGTATGGCTAATGTCTTTCTAATCCTTTCTGGATTATATACAATATATACATGTGTCCTACATAGTGGGTGTGGTTCATGTTTTTAAGTCCCAATGCTTTCGAATAGTAATCTTCACTTTATTTAACACTAGAATTTCTTCAATTAAAAAAAAAAAACAAAAAAAAAAAAACGCTGATATGAAATAGTGGTAGAGTCAAAATTTTACATAAACGTTTGTCCCAATCGAGTAAGTTTAAGGTTCATTAAACCAATTCCTTTAAACACGAAAACAGAATATTTCAAATAATATCAAGAAACACGTACACGAGAGCCATTTTCAGAAAAAAAAAAAAAAAAAGAATTCTCGTATTATGAGCCATATATGTAATTATAAAACAATTAAATAATAATAGCAAATTTTTAAGAAACATCTTTAAGGCATCCAAAATTTAAAACTACTGAGTGACTGTTTCTTTTGATTTTCCAAAGAACTTAAACTTCCAGATTGACAAGAAAATTAGTGTTTTTCACTCATACTTAGCAAAGAATCCCTTTGACTATGTTTTCTAAAATTAGAAGCGCTTGTTAAAAAATATAGATTTTACTTACAAAAATTGCATAAAATGATGTATTTTCTCAGACACTTAATTTTAACATAAGAGCATAATTAACTATTCTTAACACCTTTACTCATTTTAAATCTAAAAAAAAATGAATAGTCTAAAAAAAGAATCAGATTAAAAAAAAAGTGAAGAAAAGCTAAACAGTAAAAATAAATAAATATTCAATTTTCTTCTCAAATTATTCTTAATAAAACCATAATAAATGATGTGTGCCACTACGCATTTTCAATTCTACCTGCTATAAGCAATTAAAATATAAACAAACACTCCTTCCTTTCAATTATCCCACTTCTGAAACATCTGTTTCCAATACGCAAGCGAATCCAATCCTATCCATTCCTCACCTTCATGACGAAATAGTAATCAACATCTAATAATCACCCCTTACCTAACTTATGCTAGCTGCATAAATTAACACTATTTCGTTAAACCGTGGTATCAAAGTTTTTTATTCAAACGATTTTTCTATCCCATGAAAAATAATCAACACCAAATAAAATCATTTCTAAATTAATATGAGCACGATGTTATTTGTCCTAAATGTTAAAATTATCTTGCTTATTAAAATTATTTTGATTAATATATTTCACAAGGAATATTCCATAATACATTCTAGAAAATATTATCGTTAAAAAAATAATACATCTGAAGCTCTATTATTTTTTTAACGATAATTTTATGAACTTGGAAATGGAAAGATATTATTGATTCAGAATATCACTGAGTAACAGATTGCATGAAATCGTCTGTATTCCTTACTGAGATTTCAGACCTATTTTTTTCAGACGTGAAGTAACGAATCGATTCGAACATCTGCGCAGAAAGTTTGATGCGAGTCTTTAGCTGGCGTTCATAATATTGTTTTTGTATTTTGTAAATAAAATAAAATAAAATAAAAAGGTAATTATATGAAAGAAATAATTCAAGCTTTTTACTTGTATAATGGTGCATTATATCAGTTTTATCGCCAGAAATTTCTTGTGCAGAGATAAAATTGAAAATATTATTTTTTTAATAGGATATTTTTAGTTCCCCATCATACTATAGGTATGGGGAACTTAGGTAATCGTGAAAATTTTCGACCTCGGTTTTTTCACTTTTCTACACGTTTTCAGGTGTGAGGAATCCGAAAATGACAAAATTTCTATGGTGTCTGTCTGTAGGGTGTCTGTCAGTGTGTCAGTCCGTTAGTGTGTTAGTCCGTTAGTTTGTTAGTCTGTTAACACGATATCTCCCGAACAAATGATCGCAGAGAGGTCAGATCAGTTTTAAAGTATTACTTTCGACACTGGCAAGAACCCTATTCATTTGCAACATTTGAATTTAAAAACTTCGTAAGTTATTAGAAATTTACGGTTTTCTTAATATGGGAGAATAGGACAAAAATTCACTTAAACGTGCATTTAATGGAAACTTTTTACTGTAAAAATGTCAGACCAGTTTTAAAATATCAGTTTTGATGCCGGAATGAACATCAGTAACTATAAATATGCTACTTTGGAAATTTCGCAAGTTATTGGAAATTTACGAATTTTTTAACATTGCAGTATAGAGCAAAATTTCACATAAACATTAATTTTGAGAGATATTTTCATCGTAAAGATGTCAGACTACTTTTGAAATATTATTTAGGACACTGGCATGATTATTAATTGCCGAAACGTCAGTGGAGGCCCTCTGTTGAGACTCAAAACGGTTTTGGGCTGTGTCTGTGTGTCCGTCTGTCTGTCTGTCTGTCTGTCTGTCTGTCGCGCGATAGCGGCCGCAAAAATAGCGCTATTGACTTGAAATTTGGTACACATGTTCATGAGCCCCGCGAAATCAGCTGTATAGTTTTTGGTATGTATTCCATTTGTAGTTCGTATACATGGACACGCCAAAGTTTTTCTTATCATTACGGCCTATGGGAGGAATTTGTACGTATCGCGATAGCGGCCACAAAAATCAAGCTAATGACTTGCAATTTGGTACACATGTTCATGTAACCCACGGAATCAGCTGTATAGTTTTGGGTGTGTATTCCATTTGTAATTCGTATACAGGGACACGCCAAAGTTTTTCTTATTATTACGGCCTATGGGAGGAATTTGTATGTTCCGCGATAGCGACCACAAAAATCACGCTATTGACTTGCAATTTCGTACACATGTTCATGAGTCCAACGAAATCAGCTGTATAGTTTTAGGTGTGTATTCCATTTGTTGTTCGTGTACAGGGACACGCCAAAGACTTTCTATCATTACGGCCTATGGGAAGAATCTGTATGTACCGCGATAGCAACCGCAAAAATCAAGCTATTGACTTCCAATTTTTGCCGAAACGTCAGTGGAGGCCCTCTGTTGAGACTCAAAAGGATTTTTTGGGTTCCGTCTGTCCGTTCGTCTGTCTGTCTGTCTGTCGTGCGATAGCGGCCGCAAAAATCACGCTATTGACTTGAAATTTGTTACACATGTTCATGATCCCCACGAAATTAGCTGTATAGTTTTGGGTGTGCATTCCATTTGTAGTTCGTGTACAGGGACACGCCAAAATTTTTTTTATCATTACGGCCAATGGGAAGAATTTGCATGTACCGCGATAGCGGCCCAAAAAATAACGCTATTGACTTGCAATTCGGTACACATATTCATGAGCCCAACGGAATTAGTTGTATAGTGTTAGGTGTGTATTCCATTCATTGTTCGTGTACAGGGACACGTCAAAATTTTTCTTATCCTTACGGCGCATGGGAAGAATTTGTATGTACCGCAATAGCGGCCGCAAAAATCCTTCGATTAACTTGCAAATTGGCGTACACATTCCAGCTTTGCATATAAGTAGCTGTATAATTTTTATTGCTATATTGTTTATAAACTGTGTACAGGGACACGCCAAAATTCTTAACAATACGGCGTATGGGGTGAATTTCGTTTAAACGCATTTTAATATCATTACTTTACATTGAAGAAAATGAAACTAGCGTACGTGAGTAAGATGCTTAAACTTATGCTGTTTCAAGAAAATATGTGCTCTTAAGCTTTCTAATTAAAGTACAGGACCTTACAAAAGTGTTCTGACAATGTCACATAGACATCCAAACGATGTTAAATTTGGAACAATTAATTTTAAGCGCAAAATAAGATGAATAGTTTTTACTGGTGTATATAAATGTTTATGGTTCGTTTACAAAGACACACGAAACAATTTCGTAACATTAGAGCCTATGGACAAATTTTTAATTTAAGCGCGGACTTTAATGCGTTTATGCTGAATTGAACTTAATAAAGTTAACATACATTGTAAAGATGCTTAAAATCATGTTTACTCTTAAGAAAGGTTATGTATAGACTAAATATTTTATGGGACCCGACAAAATAATTCCAAGTATGTACTGTAATCATCCAAATGATGTCAAATTAGTTTGAAAAATTAATGAGTTATAATTAATTAGGTTTATTCTTATTATTGGCGTTTATAATGCCTGTGGCTACTTTTCCGGGATACATAAAGGAATTTCGTACTATTACGGTCTATAGTCGGTATTTCTTAAAAGTGTATTTTAACAAGGTTACACCCCATCAAATATAATAAAATCTTATTAGAATTTTAAAAGTATGTTTTCCTGTTGAAAATTGTGGGCATAGAATTGATAATTAGTTTAAAGGTTGAGCAAAATATTTCCGATATGCTATGTAATTTTTTTTTTGTATGAAATTTGATAGTTATGAAATTTAATATTTATGAATTTCAGGGAAATGATACTAGACCGTCGTTTATTAAGAATACCTATTGTTGCGTACTTGGGGGTTCGTAAGTTGTCCGAAAATGAAAGGAGAAACTTGCAAAAATTCAGTGATTTATTCACAGAAAGTTCCAGAAAAATACAGGTCTAAAAACCAAATATCAGCTTCAATTTAACTAGTAAACATAGCTTAAAAACAACAACCGTTAACAGCAAAACAACAGTACAAACTGTTTAGCAATAACACATAAAGCAAGTCTCATTCAAAGAGGCTCAAAACAAAGCAAGCATTTAACGAAACTGACACAGATCTGAGATTGACCGCCTTGGCTAAAAAATGCTCCTTTTATACTATTCTATCGAACACAGAGTGTTCTGGAAAATTATCGTATCTCATCAGCCAATGAGATTAGAGCTTCCATATTTGGTATATCCCTAATAAGAATTTTCTCACCAAGGTCGCCAAAAAAATCGCCAAGGAGGGAAACAGTCGCCAAATTTGGCGCCAAATCCATTTCTTCCCTTATTGGAGCTCTTCAACGCGTTTTTAAAGGAAAATTAGGCTATTTTAACGCTAAACTGATTAGAAATGCACAAAATTAGCATTTTATTGGCTTACTAAGCCTCTTTGAAAGAATTTATACAAAAATAAATGCAATCATTTACAATTCCGTAACACTTTATATGATATACAAATAGGTATAGAAAGAGAGTAACTGCGGGGGGTTGAAGGGGGTGGCAGCCCCCCTCAGGAATGTATGTGATTATGGTAATAAGTTGATCGAATCAATATATACTATTATATAATAAGGAATAAATAAAAATGACCTATTGAATAATGTCTGATGCAAATAGGACGTTGAGGCTCCTGATCTGCAGATCCACTAGTGACTATGAATTTTCCAATATAAAGATTTCGTAAGTTATTGGAAATTTACGAATTTCTTAACATGGCTGAATAGAGCAAAATTTCACATAAACGTCAATCTTGAGGGATATTTTCATCGTAAAGATGTCAAACCACTGAAATATTATTTAGGATACTGGCATGAATATCATAGACTACGATTTTTCCAATTTAAAAAATTCGTAAGTTATTTGGAATTTACGATTTACTTAACATGTCTGAATAAGGCAAAATTGAGCATAAATTTCCATTTTGAGGATCGTAAATACATTAGACAACTTCAAAATTACATTTATGATATTTGTTTGAACATGATTGAATACAAATATTCTAATAGGAAAATTTCGTAAATCATTTGTAGTTTACGATTTTATCAACATAGCGAAATTGTAAATTTTTCATATAAATATGAATTTTGAGGATTATTGCATTGGAAATAGTAGGATGAAAACTAAACAACGGAATTGACCCTGATAAAATAAATTAATAGATTAGAATAAGATATATATATCGAAGTGAACGGTGGATAGCCTATTAGGCGGGGATTTCATTCTGTCATAATATCAAGCTTTGGTCAAATTCATTTCTTTTAACATGATTATAATATGTCTCGCACTAGAAATTTATGAGAACATAAATATGATGGGGAACTGAGCAGAGTCCACCTATGCCAACTAGTTTGTAATATATTACAGTGCTAATAGGCTACAATGCAATAATAATATTGCTTATTATGTTACGTAAAATAACGCCCATCTCTACAATCTAGATACAACACTAAAAGATAAAAAGCATTAATATTTTAGAATTGGTGAAAGGAAAAATCTAATTTATGAAAATGCACAAATTGTTAGCAATTCTCAGAAAATGAGGACAAATTGAAGCTTGCCTGAGGGAGGCAGAGCACCTTATGATGGCTCTGGTTTTGGGGTTATATGTTTTAACAGGTCCTGAATACTTTTGACCATTTCGGAGCAATAATATGTAAAGATTTCTGAATAAACACAATAGTAAGCAAAAAAAAAAGTTTCAGGTTGAAATAAAACATGACCATCAGGCAAACAAAATAGGCAGGAGTGCTGCAAAACAAAGCATTGCCCCATGTTTTGCAGCACTTGTGCCTACTTTATTTGCTTGATGAAAGGCAGTGTTTATTTCAACCCAAAACAATTGTTGCAAGTTTTTTGCATTTTATGATGTTTATTCAAAGATTTTTATTCATTATTTTTCAACACCAGGCTTCTGGTGCATTTTTAATTATTTTTGAAATAATGTCTGTGTGTGCGATATACATTTTTTGGCAGCTCTAGATCAAGAATTAGTGCACCGAATTTTATAAAAATTATATTTAGTTGTACTTTGACATAAAGTGGTGTCAATGAACTTTTGGTGCATATGTTTCAACAAGTGGCACTCAATGCTGCAATTTCTCTGATTTATTAGACCGCTATATTTTAGCTTCTATAATGTAAATTTTCATAAAACTTGATATGTATGAGGGTCATTAAGAAAAATTATGCTCATTCAATTTCGATGTATATTGCCTGACAGGTTGCAGGTGCTGCTATTACTCACTTTCTGAGATTTCCTTTATAGCTGTATCTCAGCATCTGCCGGCTACAATTACACCAGCCAAATTGAATATGTAAAATATTTATTGTGAAAAGTTATACTTAAAAGTTTTAAATTAAAACTTCCTAAATTACTATATAAATGTATAGAAATGGCCTACTTGGAAATTTGCTGAATTTAAACTCAGATTAATAGAACAAACAATTTTCAGGCCCTTTAAAAATGAAATAAATCTTTGGTTTAGAAATGTCGACGATATTTTTTCCGTAATAAATAAAAAATCTAAAATAAATGAAATAGTTGAAAGATTAAACAAAATAGATCAAAATAACTAGTTCACCCACGAAATCGAAAACAATAACCGTTTAAATTACCTAGATGTTACAATACTGAGAAATAAACATAATGATGAAATAACAACGACCGTCTAGCGTAAACTGAACAATAGTGATGAAATAATTAGTAATAAATGTAAAGCATCATACAGGTATAAAATAAATACAATCCAAATGTATATTAATCGCACAATCCTGATTTGTTCAAATGAAGAATTAATCAAAGAAGAACTGGAAAAAATAGCAGAAATTGCAAAAAAGGCAGGTTATCAAAGAAATTTAATTTACCATTTATACAAGAAACGCATTAAAAAACTGAACTATATCAAAAATGCCCAAAAAACGACACCAAAGTTTGCCACCACGATCCCTATGACAAAGGCACAGCTAATAAAATTAAAAATGAAGCATTTAAAATAAATATTAATAACCCTATTAAATCAAATCCAAACATTTTTTAAAGAATTAGAAATGATAAAGATAAAATTAACCAGATGGAAACTGTCGGAATTTATCAAATAACATACAAAACCGAAGATAATAGTAAAGGGTATTACATAGGCATGACAAAAATAAAAACCCGTATTGAGGAACATTAAATTCAATAGAACCACTACCACGTTAACGAAAATATTTCAGAATAATAGCATTAAAATAGACTTTGATAACGTTAAAAAATTGGCAAACTATGAAAACTACCATTATGCAGTGAATTGCGAGGCAGGCAGTTGAGATCGTTAGCAACATGTGCAGTTGCAATCAGAACGGACATCGACAAATGGTGACACCTGTTTGGAAAGAAGGAGAGAGTGACTTCAATGCTAGAGCCAAGCGTGACACCTGTTTGGAAAGAAGGAGAGAGTGACTTCAATGCTAGAGCCAAGCATGACACCTGTTTGGAAAGAAGGAGAGAGTGACTGCAATGCTAGAGCAGGGCTGCCAACCTCTGGGAGTGCTAAAGTGTAGTTAAAAAGCAAAAAAAGTGTAGTTTTAAGCTACAAAGTGTAGTCGCTAAAAAATTAAAAAATGCTTAAAATATAAATAAGCATAAAATCTTTTGTTTACATTATGACTTACTTTCTGAAATTTATTGATTTTTAATAATCAAACATTCAAAAATAATAGAAATTTTATCCAAATTTACTTTTTATATTAACATGGATACATGAAAATACACTAATTCTAATATAATACACTAATATGCAGGGTTGCCAACTTTTCAAAAACAGTTTGAGGAGTATTCAGAAAAATTTTGAGGAGCATTTCGGCTACTTTGAGGAGCAATTTTAAAAATTAAAAAAGAAAAAGAAAGAAAGAAACTACTAACAAAAATAAATTAGCAATAATCATATGAAATTAAGTGAAGAAAAAAAAAAAAAAAAAAAAAAAAAAGGTAAGATGTAGGTATGCATCAAATTTTTAGTTATTCAGTATACTGAATATTCATTATTCAGTAATAATCAAACATTTAGTGCATGCCTATTCAAAAGAAACTTGTTTAATTACAAGAACAAGACAATTGATGTGAAAATAATTTCAATGCTATACTTCAAACAGATACAAAAATTGGATTTTTTTAAACAAAATCTTAAATTTTTGGAGTAACAAAAGTCAAAATAATGAACAATTTTAATAGTTTAGATATTAGAAAATGTAATAAAACTGAATCTACAATAAAATAATCATTGTTATTAAGGATGGAAAAGGATTGAAATTGTACAACATTAAATTTAATTTCAGTGCAAACTGACAGCCATCAACTTTTCTGAAACTTTTTTCCACCCTTAAGATTATTGCTAAATATACCTAAAAAATCGAGTTTCCGTAGAGGGGGGGGGGGGGTAGAATTACGTTTTTATCATTAATTAAATAAATATGCTATTCTTCTCGTATTTGACAGAATTCGCAATATTTTTACGACCGATTGCCGAAATTCGTAATTATCTCACTGCAAATTTACAAAATCTACGTTTAATAGCAAATAATTGCTAATATATACTATAATTTTGCTCTAATTGATAAAATTCACTCTTCTTTAAAGGTAAATCCTAAAATACGCGATTATTATGCGGCCGATTGCCGAAACACGCTATTATTTAGCTACTAATTTGTGCAAAATACGTTCATCTGAAAGCTGAATCTTAAATACTCAACTATTTTGCCACTAATCAGTGAAATTTGCATTTTTTTTTTTTTTTTTCAAAGTGTAATCTCGGAAATCGGGAATAATTTTGAAGTAGTTTTCGCTAATACGGGATCGCTTACCCACTAATAATCAAAAATTTACGTTTTATATGCTATCATTTGGCTGCTAGCCAATAAAGGTTTTTTTTTTTTTTTTTTTTTTTTTTCCCCAGTTGATTTCAGAAAATCGCGATATTTTTGTAGCCGATGACGGAAATACGCAATCATTCCGCCGCTAATTAACAAAATTTATGTTTAATCGCTGAAAAAGGCTTTATTTTGATGCTAATCGATGAATTTCTTGATTTTTTCAAACATGATTTACATTATAAGTATAATTTTGTGGCTTTTTATAGAAATACGGAATTATTTTACAGCTAATTTTCAAAACTACGTAATCGTAAACTAATTGCTAAAATAGATGTTATTTTTCTAAAAATGTCTAATTATTTAGTCATAAATCAGCTTTTTTTTTTATTACTGAAATGTCATTTTTTGCGGCTGATTTATAAAATACGCAATTTTCTTGTGCTATTTTTGTGATGAATCCATTTTAAATCCGGCGATTTTTGTGAAAGTCCCATTTTCAGATATGAAAATTTCTTAGAATCACCCAATAAAAACTAAGTTATCGCGTATTCAGTTATCCTAAGAAAAAGCACAGAAAATATTCTTTTTCTTTCTCCAACGGTAGATACTTCGTACGATAAAGTTCGAAATTTTCCATGATTTTCTCAGAAACTTGTATATTAAAACACTTAAAAAAGTTTCCTATTACAGAGGACAGTTCCTCCGTTAAAGTCCGACTTTATACTGTTTTCTCCAAAACTCGCGTGATTACGGCTTCAGACACTTTAGAAAGTCTCCCACGGAAGATAGCTCTTCCTGGTCTTAGTTTCCTTGCGTTGTCAATCGTACTTAAAGTTCAGTAACTTTGAATCCATTATTTTTATCGATAAATAATTAAAATAAACAATTTTTTTCGTTAGAAAGTATTATTTTTTAGCGACTTATTAAGCATTAAGTTAACTGAAACATTGATAGAGTTTAAATGAAAATCAAAATACAGCATAATCATAGCCATGAAGATAATCATAGCATTCGGTTTCTTTCTCCCCCCCTTTCAGCTTGCGGTGTCTGTGCTTGCGGTTTTAATTAAGCACACTCTCAGCTAATGTAAACAAATATGTGTTCCCGTTCTGAGTCAGCAATATTTCGATTACGCAATGCCTAGCACTAGAATGTTTTTTTTTTTTCTTTACTATTTATTTATGAGTATTTACGATGAAGCATGTGGTTCTTCAACTAGATTGTAAAAGTTAGTTTTGTTATTTTTATATTTTCAAGAAGCACTTTCATAGATAAAAAATAAAATTCAAAGAATAATGTTTTATGCGGCAACTGTTGGAAATGCAAAATTAAAAGTTGATAAGGATTGGATTGGGATTTCTGTCTAGATGTGTGCAAAGAAAAAAAAAAAAAAGAAAAAGAAAAAGAAAGAAAGGAAAAAGATAGTAGTTTTTTTTATTTTTTTTTCAGTGTCTGCCACTATTTAGTTTTATATTATACTTTTTTAATCCGTGGTGAAATCGGAGTTCGCTCGTTGTAAACAAGATGACGATGGGGAAAGGAAAAGCGTAGCTTTAAGTATACGATGCGTAGAGTGTAGTAGAAGCAGGCTAAAGCGTAGTTACTACGCCAATTGCGTAGTTGTTGGCAGCCCTGCTAGAGCCAAGCAAACCAGCACACACTTGAATGTTTGTACTTAAGATGGTGTGGGCCCGCACCGAGAAGTTTATGTAGCAAATTTCCAAGTAGGCCATTTCTCTATACATTTATTTAGTGAAAAGTCATGTTTATTAAATTTTTGTGATGTTAACCAATAAGTGATGATGTTATAGAAAATGATATAGAAAAAAAAGTCTTGTGGTGGCTACAACATAATACTAGTTTTTAATTAATTTTAATAAGTTCTAAAGAAGAAAAAGTCAATGCTAGAAAAATGCAAAAAAATATTGTTATTTGATGATGAAGAATGAAAATTTCGTAAACAAACTAGAAATAGCAAAAACACAGTATGTTTTCGTAATTTGCAGGGTTCGTTAATTTTTTTTTTTTTTTTATTCAAATAAAGTCACTTTTGAAGCAGAAGTGCAGTATCGTATTTAGAAACAAAAAAACTTACATTCGACTTTGTGCCAGCATTTCTTTGATGGCCAGTGAAAACTAAAATTTCATAAATATATTTATCAGTTGCTTCATTATCAGGTAAAGGAGTAGCTCCAAGCTAAAATAAATCATACAAAAAGTTCTTTGAAAATCTAAAAATTTTAAATTTCAAAAAACTTAAAAGCTGCTGAATAAATACATGACATAGCTGCATGTATACAAATAATAAAATATACACAAATAAATTAACATTATAATACATTTAGTATTTAGGAACACAAACTATAGCAGCTGTGATTTACAAAAGTAAAGAAAAGGAACAATTTAAGCAGTTATTTGTAATGTTTTTCGTTGCACAAATATTTAAAATTCTTTCAAGCAAAATGTAAATTCTTGCGATATTAAGAATTAAAGAAGTCATTTCTGAAAGAATGAATTTTTTATATCACACAAATACATTAAAATTTTCAAATTATAAATACATAGTCCAGATTAAAAAAAAAAAAAAAAAAAAAAAAAATTAAATACATTATTAAGCAAATTAGAAGTGCAAAATTTTATACTTATATCATACAAAATCTTAGATTAATATATTTTTTTAAAATAACAAATCACACACACAAAAAAAAAAAAAAAAAAAAAAATCAGATTAAATAATGTAAAGATTCAGGAAAAAGACATGACATTAAGGAAATTCTCCTGATTGCTTGATATAATTATGATACACAATGCAGTTTAAGTTGCAATCAATTTGGAATTACTTTGTTATTGTATCAGTAATAAAAAATAAAAAAAAGTGTGTGTGTGGGGAGGGGGGACAATTTCTTGTCATACATTTAATAAATTCTATAGGTACTTAGACTCATTACTTGATGCGTATGTGAAAACTGTTAATTACTTAGATAATTAATTAAATTTTTAAATGACCTCAAAAGTTTATGTACCAGTTAAAACAATCTTACATCACTTTGGAGTGTGTGTTTAAATATTATACAGTCAAACCTCGTCAGGGTAGCTACACAAATCAGGAGAAAAAATTCCCTGAGTTTTCCCTGTCCCTTTTAGAAGTAAAATAGATGACACGCAATCATGCAGCATTAGAATCTAACATGTTTATAAGTTAATTGAACATATTTGGGGTATATTAATTTTATTAACTTACTATAGTTGGGGGGAAAACCGTAATTTATTCATTATAAAGCACTAAAATTTTTAAAAATATTTGATTATGAAAAGATTTTCCTATGTTTTTTCAAAAAATTTCAAAATTCTTTGAATTTTCCCTGTTTTTGCAATAAATTTTGAAAATTCCCTGAGTTTTCCCTGTTTTCCAGGTGCCGTAGCAACCTTGCTTGTTAACGTGAATCTCAAGTGGGATAAAAAATTTGTTCATGTTATCAGTAACTCAGAAACTAATTTTCCTTTTGACAGGGATTGCGGACACAGTTCAGGTTAAAAGTAATTCACATTAAGCAAGTTCACACTAATGAGGTTCGACTGCATATATATATATGTATGTATATAACCTTGCATTTTATTACTCACTGAAGATATGGCCATATGACTCTAAAGATTTATTTCTTCAGTAGGAATATTTTTCCTTCCCCAGATTTTAAAATTTCAATTATTGTTATGGTCCCAATTTGTAAATAATTGCCCGTGAGGAACATTCATGATTATTTTATATTTGTAAGTCAATTCTTCTCCACTTAATAAGGTTCTTGAAAAGAGCAATATAGTTTGATCATTTACTGGAATTATATTAAAGTAAGTATTAAGATAGTTTTTATAACTTTATTAAAATTCATACAGGTTAATTTTTCATATTATTTTTAAAATTAACAATGGTTATTTTTTATTATATTTATATCTTATTTTATTCGAGATCTTGTTGAATATGGTGACATTTTATGATCTGTTTTGTTTTTGCATTCTACTTCTTTTGTTACACTACATATATATATGAAAGCAAGTAAAAATTATGTTCTTTTAATGATACATTGTCAGGCATTTATTTTTATTCTGAAAAAAAAAAAAAGGTTCTGAAATGTGTTTGAAGAGATAAGTTGACAAGCAATTTTGAAATGTCAAATATTTTCACCCAAAAAATATTTTCTCACTCAGTTTTTTGTCCTTTCCTCAAATTTTTGTTATACTTCCAGTTATATTAAAGATCATTTTCTTAAGAGCCTGAAATTAAAGCATATATATCTTTTCTAACAAAAGATTTTTTATTTAACTTATTATTATTATTTGCAAAAATTTATATAATATCAGTTTTTTTCCCTAAACATTTTACATATCTTAAAGTATATTTCAAATACTATTGATTTCAGCTACACTACACATTTGCATAAAAATATTTCCTATGTAAATATTTTAAAGTTTTCCTTACCCTTTCTTACTGTTATGAAAAATAAGATGAAAAATAATATACAATTAATTATTTAATTAAAAGAACTTTGTTCACTTAATTGAATTAATTGAAATACATTGATAGTTTATAACCCTTATCAGAGGCAGATTTAAGTTTAATTGCACCTAGGCCCATTTCAATATGGTGCCCTCCCCCCCTACACACACACACATACATATTATGTTTTGAAACACGATGTATACATTTCATAATAATAACAAATAAAACATAACTAAAGAAAATTATATTATTCTTCTACACATCAACCAGCGTGCATCATTGCATATAACAATCAACTTATAGTTAAAAAATAAATAGTCCAGTGTGATCATTAAAATAAATTATTATTATAGAAAGATTATTATTATTATAGAAATTATTATAGAAAATTAACAGATACTGAAAATTCTTATTTTACAGCTTCAAAATAAAACATTTAAAATTAAAAAAAAAAAAATCTGTCAATTTAACATTTGTGAGTTTTCTGAATGTGAAAACAGAATTTAAAAATATGTATTAGTTAATGAGTTATAAGTAAACAAAATTTCCCATAGAATAATATTGGCTTGGGCTTCAGGCAACAATAATAAAGAGATAATTACAAAACTTTGGATAAACACCATATTTTATGGTGTTTATCTAAAGTTCTGTAATTATTACTTTAAAACGCCAGTTCTGTGGTGCTTTATTAATAATAAAAAGACTTTAATTTATTTAATTTATTTATTTATAATAATAATAATAAAAAAAAAAAAACAGAAATATTAAAGATATTGTTAATATTTTAAAATTAGCATTCCCCCCCCCCCCCCCCATGAAAATATGAACAAAAGAAAATCCCTTATCAGTTGTGATTTTTTGCTTACTCAACTATTTTATGTCAAATAATGGTCTTTTGGCTATTCTACTAATTTACAGAATGTTCCTGACAAAATAATCTTCAAGCAATAGAAATCTTATTACTGTAATTTTCAGCATATAATCTGCAGGTAAGATATGTCTTTCCTCCCCCTAGAATTATATTTAACAGAAAAATCTATATTTTTTCCAAGAAACAGCACGTACAAATATAATTTTGTTTGTCAATTAAAATTTTTGGTGCAAAACTGATTTACCTGACCCTGCATTCACGTTGAAAATTACAGTACTCTAGAAAGTTTTTTAATTTTGAAAACAATTTAAAATTGTGACCTACAATTTGATAAATATATGCAATCCCCTATATCTTAATTATAAATTACTTAAGCTATGACTTTAAATGACTATTTGTAACTTTTCTTTTCTTTTTTTACCTGAGTAAAAAAAACTAGAAAATATATAAAAATTTCTTACTGTTTGTAAATCTTTCCTGTCTTTCCATCTGGCAAAGATGAGCAAAATAATGAAAACGGAAAATATTACTATGAGAGTGGCATAGATAGATTTATTTGCCATGAAGTCTGTATGAGCAAAAACATAGCTAAAATCTATTGCATTAGGAGCAACGAAAAATCCACTTCCAAATGATGTGAGATGGTTGCATTCACAGCAAGTTATGTCAGCTTCTACTTTAGATACCTGCCAGATTTAAAAAATAAATACATAAATAAAATAAAAAAGATTCCTGATTCAACTATTTAATTTAATAGCAATCAATAAGAATTTTTATAAACATACAAATACTTGGTCATTTGCCAATGTGTCTGTTTTATAGAGTTTTGAATTTAGTTGACTTAAATTATGCATAAAAAAATTAATTTTAATGTAATTTTATTGAAAGAAATTGTTTTGATGAATCTAGTACTTAAAGTTCTTTTTTTTTTTTTTTTTTTTTTTAAGAGGTACACAAATAATTTTTTTTTAATATTATGGTCGATGGGTTGAAATTATTTATAGTACAATAGCATCTGAGTATCATATTTGATTTAAATTTAAATTTATATAC
The DNA here is from genome assembly GCA_963930645.1 of Salticus scenicus. NCBI lineage: Eukaryota > Metazoa > Arthropoda > Arachnida > Araneae > Salticidae > Salticus > Salticus scenicus. The sequence goes on along the minus strand of OZ005655.1, from coordinate 40,842,191 downwards.
ATGTTATAGATGACCGTTGAACGATCTGTATAAAATTTTTGTGATTCTAGCACTTATAGATTTTTACAGCAACACAGCAAAATTATTGATTAGAAATATTCGGCTTATGAAAGATGTTTTCAAAATGGTTGCATTGTAATCACTAAATTGGATTAAATTTGACAAAAGTAATTAGAAAACTTAACTCATTAGTAGTAGACGAATGGATGCCGTAATAAGTATGTGCTAGTAAGCATTTAAATACTAAATGTAAAAATTCAAAATTCCCGTGTAAAAAACTTTCTTGGTAATTGATATTATATCCTTCAAAAAGCAAAAAAAAATCACTATCAGCAATTTTATTTACATGACAAAGCATAGCTCTATGAATTTCTCTTATTTGCCTCTCAATCCGACCGACCAATCTTCTTCTGGGTATTTTGATAGCGAAGACTACTGTGTATATAGAAACAATATATCAACAGATGAAAAAAAATTAAACTCCATTCACTTCTCTTACTAGACAAATAAAAGAAAATAGAGAAAAATAAATCTAGAAAATAAGCTAAATCACCAGTCATTGAATAGCATTTTAAAAAATTGCACATGCAGATTACTTTCTTCAGTAGTAATTTTAAATACAAACGAATGTGTGTAAAAAATGAAAAAATATATTTAAAAGAAAGAAAAAAGAAAGAAACTGTGAAGGAAATGCGTGTTGCGGTAGGTTGTATTCGAACCGAGGTCGTTTGGGTAGTAATCCAGCACCGTACCTCTGGACAAAAGGTTAACCCATTGTCCATCAGTAAGTTAAGATTATCTACATTTGAATGGTGTTGATGGCGTCGCTACAGTACTCCCCCTTCTAGAGTACACCGTCGTACAAGTGATATTACTGCTGTAGACGGTAGCGATGACCAGATTGTGCTGTCAGTTGCCCCGTTTTGCCAAGTTGAAGGCGTGGGGCGTGACTGGCTTTTTTTTTTTTTTTTTTTTTTGTGCTGTGAGAAGAGCAATTCACAGGTTTTGTTGCTCGGAGGGTTTTTGTGGTGCTGCCATCTATTGCTATAGAGCGAAGTTAACTCGAAGCGTCTGTGGTCACCAATGAAGGAAATGCGTGTTGCGGTAAGTTGTATTCGAACCAAGGTCGTTTGGGTAGTAATCCAGCACCGTACCTTTGGACAAAAGGTTAACTCATTGTCCATCGGTAAGTTAGGATTATCTACACTTGAATGGTGTTGATGGCGTCACTACAACTAAAGCTTATTTTTTGTTTCTAAGTAAGATATAAATTTCTGTACAAAAAAGATTCAATTTAGGACAATGGGACTTTTTTATAGTTTGTTCTTATACAAACTATAAAAAACTAAGGCATGTGGTAATTGTGTCGCATTCCATAGCAATGCCTACTACATTAATTTTTAAAAATATTTTTCACACAATTTGTCTACATTTTATTTTAAATATTTTTTTTTTTTTTTATCTTGATGTGAGATGGGAAAAAAGAAAAACGTTTTTAAATTGGTTTAAATATACAAAAAAGAATAATAAATAAATAAATGATAGATTTTTTTCCTTAAGAGTGAACAATAACTAATTTCACCGACGGCTGTGGCCCATGTTATTCTATATGGGAAAATTTGCTTTTATAATTATTCATTACCTAATGGATTTTTTTTATTTTTTATTTTTTATTTTTTTATTCTGTTTTCACATTCGTAAAATTCACAATCATTAAATTAGTACTCATTTTGCAAAAATTGATGAATTTTTAGTATTTCATTTTACAGCAAAAAAAAAAAAAAAAAAAAAGAAAGAGAAAAATGCACTCATTGAAAATTCAGATTTTTAAACTTAGAATTACATTAAAAAAAAAAAAAAAATCAATCTTTGGGAAAAAAATGTAACGATTGTAAATTTTCTGAATGTGAAAACAGAATTAAAAAAATACATTAGGTAATGAGTAATCATGAAATCAAACTTTCCTATAGAATCACATGGACCACATCTGTCGGAGAGATTAGGTATTGTAACCTCTAAAAGTATGAAGTTGCTTCCCTTAGCAACAGTTACTACTTTCATTAGTTTCATACGAGAATATATATATGTATATATTTCTGCAAAGTACATTAACCATAGCTTTCGAATGATACTACTTGTAAGTCCTTCCTTTTATTGAAAGTAGGCTAAAAATGTGCGAGAAATTTCGTGTCTGCGTATTAATATATAGATTCCCTGAAAAAAATTAGAATGCTCCAAATATGTAAAAAAATAAATAAAGAAAGAAAGAAAATAAAGCTTTTTCTTTTCTTTTTTTCCTGGCAGATTTTAGGAATATGCCCCGAAGGGGGTGGGGGCAAATATTAACCCAGGAGAGGGCCTGTGTCCGTCCCCCAGATGGCAACACCCCTGAAAGTATGCAGGTGGCATTTTTAGATGAAGAATACGAAAGCGTGCCAAATGTTGGGTCTCCCCCCCCCCAATCAAAATTTCACGCTACGTCCCAACACGGGCATTATCCTGCTTAAATACAGCACCCGGAATGCATCGAAGAATGGGAAGTACCTCTGACTCCAAAATTTCTCTTATGTAACAATCACTGTTGAGGTTGCCCGCAATGTGCACTAGATGGGATCGACAATTATGCTCAATAGCTCCTCACACCATAATGCTAGGTGTTTGTGCAGTATGATGCTGGATAACACACTGTGGGAGCAAACATTTAACATGCCTTTACAGTCCTTTATATACATGGAACAAGCGACTGATAAGGAGTCGGTTCTCGTTCCACACATGCGTAATCGCTTTGTAATACTAATAATTTGCATGCCTTACCTCACTTTACATTTCCTGTAAGTTTGGTTCAATTTGCACAATCCCTTTATGGTGTTGCAATTTTCACAAACATGAGTGCATATACACAGTTAAAAAGGATGATGGTGTAAGGTAGTTATTTATACATTTGAGTTTTTTTTTCATTTTTTTATATGACAAATTTTAACAAATAATTTATTGTTTTAATAATGTTTTGCAACTGTTTTATTAATATTTTCCATTACTAATAAAAAAAATTCTTTGTTTTTATTAGCATACAAATATTAATTTCAATAACTACCCATGCAAGTAATTTAAAATAATGGAGTGAGAAACTTTTATCTTGTTTAAAAAAAAAAAAAAAAAAAAAAAAACAATAATAATGACACTAACTTTACAGCCTTCTGTACTCCATCTTTCTTGTTCTTCATCAAAATAATAGCACCCAGTAGCTGCTATAGCAATAGAATAATTTGAAGTAAATTGGTTCGTCATGTTAGTGACAGTTAAATTATATTTACTAGGATTTCTGAAAAATTCATCAACATCAGTCGTATTTGAAAAATGACCAATAGCAACTGTGAAGTTCTTTCCTGGTTCACTTATATATTCACTTTTAATAATCAAGGTATGCAAACCTGAACCAAAAAATAAATAAATAAAATAAGGATATGGATACATATTATATGACACATACAATGGGAATTATGAATACATATAAACATAATTTATTTGAAGCATAAAAAGTATATAAATTTCAAATACTGCTATAGAAATAACTTATAACAGGGATGAAATGACTCAATATGCAAAATCCCAAAGAAGTGCTATTTACTGTTATCATGAAGCTGTAATGATGTATCATAAAATGCTGTTATTAACCCATTACCTGTCCTTGTCCTTTTTTCGGGATGTTACATTTTTAATTGTTTTTTACAATATTTTAGACATCTTATTCCGCCATTATGCAAAAAATGGTAACTCTTAAAGTAATATGCTTAAATTATTAAATTATTTAAATTTAAGGACTAAATATATATTTAGCATACAAAATTACCTTAAAAATATCCTTAAACATGGAAACAGCAAATTAATTTCGACCACCATCGTGGCCATCTTCAGTGCTGAGACACAATCTAAACGTTTCTTCTATTTTCCCGGCGTTGTTTTGTTGTTGCTGTGATATCTTCGCTTCTCTTCGTTTTTCATCATGATCTGTTGCCATTCCGGTGGAACTAGATAGTGTTCTCGGTCATTAACAGTTAATGGGTTATTGATAATTTCTATGGCCTCCCTTTTTAAAGCGTAATTGTAAGAGTTATACGGAGCTATTTTTTTAATGTTTATGGTATTAGTATTAATTGGGTTATTGTTATGGGTAGTGGAAAAGGCGGTGGAGGATTTACCATATTTTAAATCGGCACGGTGCTCTTTTTCGCGTTCATTAATCCTTCTTTTGGTCATTCCAATGTAGTTTGCTTTATTGCCGTTAATATGTTCGAATTCAATTTTATAAATACCGGCGGTGGAGTTTTGGGGGATAATATCTTTTTCGTTACGGATGTGCTGGAAAATATTTTTGTTGGGTTTAATTGGGATATTGATATTATGGTTTTTGGCTTCATTTCGGATTTTAAGGCTGGCGCCATTACAGAAGGGTATGGAAGTGGTGAAATTGGATTTTGTTTTTTGTGCGTTATTAATTCTGTTTAATGTTTTCAGGCGTTTTTTATAGAGGGTGTTAATAAGGTTTTTGGGGTAGTTAGCTTTTCTAGCAATGTTTTTGATATGTTTAAGTTCTTTATAGAGGAGGTTTTTATTAGAGCAAACGGTAATTGCACGATTTATGTATGAATGGAGTGCAGTGTATTTATATGAAAGTATAATATTAACTTTACCATGGAAACGGAAACAAATAACACCCTAAATTTTCTTGACGTAAAAATCATAAAAACCCCAAATAACTCCATAGATACCACCGTTTACCGCAAACCTACCGCTAGCTCCGAAATAATAAACAAAAAATGTAATACCCCACTTTCATATAAATACGCTGCACTCCATTCATACATAAATTGTGCAATTACCGTTTGCTCTAATAAAAACCTCCTCTATAAAGAACTTAAACATATCAAAAACATTGCTAGAAAAGCTAACTACCCCAAAAACCTTATTAACACCCTCTATAAAAAACGCCTAAAAACATTAAACAGAATTAATAACGCACAAAAAACAAAATCCAATTTCACCACTTCCATACCCTTCTGTAATGGCGCCAGCCTTAAAATCCGAAATGAAGCCAAAAACCATAATATCAATATCCCAATTAAACCCAACAAAAATATTTTCCAGCACATCCGTAACGAAAAAGATATTATCCCCCAAAACTCCACCGCCGGTATTTATAAAATTGAATTCGAACATATTAACGGCAATAAAGCAAACTACATTGGAATGACCAAAAGAAGGATTAATGAACGCGAAAAAGAGCACCGTGCCGATTTAAAATATGGTAAATCCTCCACCGCCTTTTCCACTACCCATAACAATAACCCAATTAATACTAATACCATAAACATTAAAAAAATAGCTCCGTATAACTCTTACAATTACGCTTTAAAAAGGGAGGCCATAGAAATTATCAATAACCCATTAACTGTTAATGACCGAGAACACTATCTAGTTCCACCGGAATGGCAACAGATCATGATGAAAAACGAAGAGAAGCGAAGATATCACAGCAACAACAAAACAACGCCGGGAAAATAGAAGAAACGTTTAGATTGTGTCTCAGCACTGAAGATGGCCACGATGGTGGTCGAAATTAATTTGCTGTTTCCATGTTTAAGGATATTTTTAAGGTAATTTTGTATGCTAAAGTAATATGCTTAATCGTTTGAAATTGATTTGATTCTGTAATATTCTTTACTGAAATTTAAAATTTTCAATAATTAAAATAAAAATTAATTTAAAAGTTGTGTTTTGGTAAAATAAATAATGGGTTAAAAGTATTAATCTATATCTAAAATAAATAATATTCGAAGAGCTCTTTCATACACTATGACAAATTAAACATTTAAAATGCAAAACTTCTATCAGACAAAATAATTTAACATGAAATTCAGTGACAGCAAAATTTTTCAAAAATTGTAAATTTAGGGGTAGCCCCAGTGATTTTTCACCCCTGTTATAAATAGGAAATGAAACGAAAGAAATAATGTAAATAACTTTCAATTTATAAACAGTAACTGATGCTTATTATCATCAGCTGGGATATTCAATACATTTTACACATGAAAATTGATATTTAAATAGTAAGACAGCTTTTTCAAAAGGGATTAAATAACTTAATACAGTAGGGAACCACTTATCCAAAATAGTTAGGACAAGACTATTCAGGATTCTGTGACAGAATATTTTTAGACTTCTGCGACAAGTTTTCTTCATGCAAATCTTTTCTGCAAGACTATACTGACATATTTTATAATTTACACATAATATCTACATATAATTATGAAGATATCAATATCATTACAGTATGAAGCCGAAAATCCGGAATTGTTGGGAAAGCGGCGATTCTGGGTTTTTGTTCATGCCTAAAAAATATAATGTTTTGGTTTAAGTACTTGGATAATATGTATATTCAAGTAAAATATAATATATTACGATTTTTAAACATTTCTGTAATTTTTTTTTTTATCAACTTTAACAATAAATAAATAAAATAAAAAATTAAACTTGAAAAACAAAACAGACTTATTGAAATATTTGCATACAAAAATTGGTACAAATTACAATAAAAGAAAATAAATAAGAAAAACGTACCATTTTTAAAACATTTCCGTGATTTTTTTGTTTTAGTACTTTAGGTTTTTCAACTAAAAGCTTGAGCATAATTGAGCTAGAATATAGAATTTAGCTCTCAATAAGATAAATGTTTAAGAATTGTTACTATTGTTATAATCTTCTTCCCCCTTGTCTTTCAGACTTTGCGAATGCTGGTTTTGAAGATTAATAAGAAATAAAATACTTTTTCAGTTCTTTTTTAAGCTATTGTATAGCTTTTATCACGGGCTTTGAGCGCGGCGACCGAATCGAAAAATTCCGTAACGAAAAAAAAACCTAACACAGTTCGGCAAACTTCGGTAGACTTCGGCTGTACGAAGCTCGCACGGATAGAGACGAGCTGCTCCGAAATCGGACGAATACGTAAGCAGCTGTTTGTGAGAAAGTATATAGGTGTATAGGTATGTATCATCTATGTATAACAATGAATAGCTGTATGCGTAAAATTTGTGTATAAAATACATCAGATAAAACTTGAATATCCCCATTCGACATGCAGGACTTTAAAACCTATTAAATACCTTTTCTCTATTAAAATTTGTTTGCTTATCGGTCACCACGCTCAAAAAGTGTAACTTGAATTAATATCAAAGAAAAAACTTGAATATCCCCATTCGACTTGCAGGCCTTTAAAACCTATTAAAATACCTTTTCTCTATTAAAATTTGTTTTCTTATAGGTCACCACGCTCAAAAAAGGTAACTTGAATTAATATAAAAGAAAAAACTGGAATATCCTCATTCGACTTGCAGGCCTTTAAAACCTATTAGATACCTTTTCTCTATTAAAATTCGTTTTCTTATCGGTCACCACGCTCAAAAAGTGTAACTTGAATTAATATCAAAGAAAAAACTTGAATATCCCCATTCGACTTGCAGGCCTTTAAAACCTATTAATTACCTTTTCTCTATTAAAATTTGTTTTCTTATCATTATTGTTATCTTATTCATTAATATCAAAGAAAAACCTTGAATATCCCCATTCGACTTGTAGGCCTTTAAAACCTATTAAATACCTTTTCTCTATTAAAATTTGTTTTATATCGGTCACCACGCTCAAAAAGTGTAACTTGAATTAATATCAAAGAAAAAACTTGAATATCCCCATTCGACTTGTAGGCCTTTAAAACCTATTAAATACCTTTTCTCTATTAAAATTTCTTTTATATCGGTCACCACGCTCAAAATGTGTAACTTAAATTAATATCAAAGAAAAAACTTGAATATCCCCATTCGACTTGCAGGCCTTTAAAACCTATTAAATACCTTTTCTCTATTAAAATTTGTTTTATATCGGTCACCACGCTCAAAAAGTGTAACTTGAATTAATATCAAAGAAAAAACTTGAATATCCCCATTCGACTTGCAGGCCTTTAAAACCTATTAAATACCTTTTCTCTATTAAAATTTGTTTTCTTATCGGTCACCACGCTCAAAAGGTTTAACTTGAATTAATATCAAAGAAAAAACTGGAATATCCCCATTCGACTTGCAGGCCTTTAAAACCTATTAAATACCGTTTCTCTATTAAAATTCGTTTTCTTATCGGTCACCACGCTCAAAAAGTGTAACTTGAATTAATATCAAAGGAAAAACTTGAATATCCCCATTCGACTTGCAGGCCTTTAAAACCTATTAATTACCTTTTCTCTATTAAAATTTGTTTTATATCGGTCACCATGCTCAAAAAGTGTAACTTGAATTAATATCAAAGAAAAAACTTGAATATCCCCATTCGACTTGCAGGCTTTTAAAACCTATTAAATACCTTTTCTCTATTAAAATTTGTTTTCTTATCATTATTGTTATCTTATCATTATTGTTATCTTATTCATTAATATCAAAGAAAAAACTTGAATATCCCCATTCGACTTGCAGGCCTTTAAAACCTATTAAATACATTTTCTCTATTAAAATTTGTTTTCTTATCGGTCACCACGCTCAAAAAGTGTAACTTGAATTAATATCAAAGAAAAAACTTGAATATCCCCATTCGACTTGCAGGCCTTTAAAACCTATTAAATACCTTTTCTCTATTAAAATTCGTTTTCTTATCGGTCACCACGCTCAAAAAGTGTAACTTGAATTAATATAAAAAAAAACTTGAATATCCCCATTCGACTTGCTGGCCTTTAACACCTATTAAAATACCTTTTCTCTATTAAAATTTGTTTTCATATCCTTATTGTTATCTTATCATTATTGTTATCTTATTCATTAATATCAAAGAAAAAACTTGAATATCCCCATTCGACTTGCAGGCCTTTAAAACCTATTAAATACCTTTTCTCTATATAAATTTGTTTTCTTATCGGTCACCCCGCTCAAAAAGTGTAACTTGAATTAATTTCAAATAAACAAGTTGAATATCCCCATTCGACTTGCAGGCCTTTAAAATTTATTAAAATACCTTTTCTCTATTAAAATTTGTTTTCTTATCATTATTTTTATCTTATTCATTAATATCAAAGAAAAAACTTGACTATCCCCATTCGACTTGCAGGCCTTTAAAACCTATTAAATACCTTTTCTCTGTTAAAATTTGTTTTCTTATCGGTCACCACGCTCAAAAAGTGTAACTTGAATTAATATTATAGAAAAAACTTGAATATCCCCATTCGACTTGCAGGCCTTTAAAACCTATTAAATACCTTTTCTCTATTAAAATTTGTTTTCTTATCGGTCACCACGCTCAAAAAGTGTAACTTGAAATTATATCAAAGAAAAAACTTGAATATCCCCATTCAACTTGCAGGCCTTTAAAAACCTATTAAAATACCTTTTCTCAAAAAAATAGAGTTAGATCATTGAAATTCGGTACATCGAGATTTTCGATACCTACAAATCGATTGCGGATATTTTTGATATATTCTCATTGCGGATATATTCTCATTTATTCAATAAAAGAAAAAAAATGTTTTCTTATCTGTCACCACGCTCAAAAAGTGTAATTTGAATTAAAATCAAAGAAAAAACTTGAATTAATATCAAAGAAAAAAAAATACTGCATAAATAAAATGAATAAATAATTATAATTGCATAAGTTGATAAAAAATGCTATGCAATAGCTTTACCGCGGCAGTCCTCGAGTGCCACACGTATTTTTTTTTTAGATATATTTATACTTAAAAAAAAAAAAAAAAAAAAAAAATCATCGTTGATGATGATCATGATTAACGTAGCCGAAATTATAGAGATTTTTTGTTGATTCTGAATTTTCAGCTTCGTACTGCTGTTGAATTTTTAAATATAAGACATAAGTTTCTATTTTCTACTAAAATTTAAGAATATTGTAATGACTTCAGACTAATTATGACTTTAATACTCTCTAAAGGCACTAGTTGTCCAGCGCTAAAACAGAACTTTCGAAAAGACAAAGAGTGATGCAACGCCGATGAGAGCGAATGCCGGGCTTGAGTCCTGTTCATGTTTTATTTATTTGGTGGTCCAGAGATTAGCGACCATTTTATACAATGTGTACTAAAGTTCTTTTCGTTTACTTTTTATGTACGGGTGTCTGTGTCGTATGGTGTTTATAAATGAGAAATAAAAAATATTTCTCTAAAGAAAAGCAACCGCTTCTTGATGATTTCCAGCGTTCGATACATCACAACATCTTTAATTTTTATGAGCAAATCTTTCTACAAATGAAAAATTCTTTTCTGCGACAATGTCACTGTGTCATCTAAATTCTGCCACAGGGATTCTGGATAACTAGTTACTCATCAAAATAACCCCATTAATCAGACTTGTAGAATGTGTATAGTTCTGATTTAAAATAAATATTTTAAATCAGTTAATTAAATTTCACCTTTTAATTAATGAAAAACTTATTAAAAAAAAAAAAAAAAAGTTTTTAAATTAATTTTAGTCAAGATGAATTATTAATTGGAATTTATGTAAAGAATCTCTTTGAAAGTTAATGACTCTACATCAAAAATCAAAATCTGTCGTAATCCTAATGCTTCAAAACCCTGATTATTTTAAAACATTAAATATTACTTATTATGGATCAGGAAAATTAAGAATTACTTACAGGCTAATCATTTTCTCTATTTCTTATGAAAATTCATGTTGTTTGTTTATATCCATAAAAGTGCAAAATATTTATAATTTTTAAAGATTATGTGATTTCATTTATCACATCAAAAATAAATAATAATAATCAAAAAACAAATGCAAAGACATTTACTTTATTTACTTTTATTCTCAACAAGATTTTTTTCTTTAGATATATCATTATTTAAATTGGGTTTTTCTTACGGCACATGTGAATTCACAGGCAGTAAGGACTCAGAACAATGACTTTTTTCTTTTTTTAATGTCATTTGATTTATAGAGACATCCTGACAAATAAATCAAATTCTATATGACTTATTCTTAAGAGAGACAAAATTAACCCGCCAGTACACGGGTTGGGTCTGTGAGATCCACTTTAGTTACTAGAATGCAACGTAAGAGAAACATATTATATATTCTGTGAAAAAAAAAAATATATATATATATAATAAATGTAAAATTTCATACTTATTTTTATTGTGTGATTTTATTTTGTGGGTGTTATATTGTAACCATTCAAATATTGAAAGAAAATTGTGTCTTTTTGCCACCTGTGCACTGGCGGGTTAAATGGGTGCTTACATGAGTTTGCACCGAAAAAAGCAGTGGTGACCTAAAGAGAATTTTTCTCCGATCAGAAAAGAATTTTTTAAAATTTATTATTATTTTTTTCTCATTTATAAAAAATAGTGATTCATTAATAATAGTGTTTCCTTTAAAAACAGTGACCAGCTAGCAGGCAAAATTCACTAGTCATTATTAATATTTAATCCGATTTCCCAATTTTAAATGTAATAAAATTGAAAACCTTGACAGAAGTACACCATTTGTTCAAATGATAAGAGCAGAGTTAGATTAAAAATTAACATTGATCAAGTGAATTTATGTATACAAAATGAATTTTCACATTCAGAAAATGAAACAACCTACTTGCACACAAAATATATACATATCAAATAAATTATGGAGTTGAAAGCCTAACTGCATAATTTAAAGATTTAGGTAATGCAAAAATTAAATGGATATTCTTTTAAACTGATCTTTTTAAATGGAAACATAATATTAATTTATGACCTATCACTTACCATTTTCTGATGGTATATCATTAACTCTTAAAATCTCATCATAATCAAACAAAGATGGCTGTTCGCCATACTTGAAAAGAAGTACTAGAGGAGCTGAAGGATTGCTAGGTACAATATTTACTATGACAATAACACCAACAGAATCAATAAATGTTGTGTGATATACTAAAATGTCATCAGCTCTTGAAAACTCTGGAGTAATGTTTTCCATTTTCTTCTTGACCTCATTTCCGCCAGAATTAGGAATGCATATGGTAAATGGCTCAGATGAGTTTTTTACTTTAATGACATCAGTACCATCCCGTGGAGTTACTTCAATTTGTATCACATTGGAATGTTCACTCAAATTATCAGATCCAGCTCCATATGACTCCAATGGTTGTGACCAACGCACACTCTGGAATAGTATAAAAAACAGACTAAAGAAGTATAATACTTATAGCATTTTTGCATTAAAAAATATATATATATACATATTATTACTTCAACTAAACAGAAAAAATATGTGTTAGATTTAATAGTAAATATAAAGAATATGTTGTTAATTAATTTGAATTTATCAAAAGACTACAATTTAATATTTAAATTAGGGATGCACCGAATATTCGGTTTGGTCGAATATCAAATTATTCGGCTAGTTGAACATAGAAAAATTCAATTTTTTTAAATTATCATTAAATTAAGATTTTTCAGAGTAATTAATAAATAGATTATATTTAAATGAAACAATTGTGTAATCTAGTTTCAAGTAACGTTAAAGAAAATTATTAGTTATATTGTTGCGTACTTGGGGGTTCGTGAGTTGTCTGAGAATGAAAGGCCAAACGTAGAAAAATTCAGTAATTTATTCACAGAAAATTCCAGAAAAATGCAGGTCTATAAACCAAGTATCAGCTTCAATTCAAACAGTAAACACAGCTTAAACAACAGCTGTCAATAGCAAATCCACAGTACAAACTGTATACCAACAACACTTGAAGCAAGTCTCTCTCAAAGAGGCTTAAGAGCAATGCAAACACTAGCGAAGCTGGCTGAGATCTGAACTGAACTGACTGCCTTGGCGAGGAAGCGCTCCTTATATGCTGTTCCATGGAACCCAGATTTTTCGAGAAAACTCTAGAAAGTGGTCAACCAATCAACTTACAGCTTCCATATTTGGTATATCCCATATAAGGATTTTCTCGCCAAGGTCGCCAAAAAAATCGCCAAGGTGGGAAAAAGTCGCCAAATTTGGCGCCAAATCCATCACCTGCATTCCTGGGGCTTTTTAATGCGTTTTTAAGGGAAAATAAGGCTATTTCAATGCTAAAACGACTAGAAATGCACAAAATTAGCACTTTATCAACTTACTAAGCCTCTTTGAAAGAATTTATACAAAAATAAACACAATTATTTACAATTTCGTAACACTGCCCCCCTCCCAAGGACTGCACGTCCCGGGCAGTGCAACCCTTGGTCAAGAGGCGAAACTAAACAAATTTACACAATCTAAAACACAAAAACTAAGTTGCATATAACGATAAAATAGAAATACAAATCAAGTGAGAAATATTTACAAAATTGACAAATATGTACAAATACAAATATTTACATTACGCATGCGCAAATTTTACCAGTATTTACATTTTAAATTTTAATATTACCATTAATTGTGGTACTTGGCTAGCCTGTTATAGTGCACCACCTTCGGTTTTGATGAAGGTGTTTTAGTGATCCGCACCACTACATCATTCAGCCTTTTTAAGACTGTGTATGGTCCGTCCCAGTTGCACTGTAACTTGGGAGAGAGTCCTTTGCGGCGAACAGGATTCCACAACCAGACCTTCTCTCCTTCCTGGAACTCATGTTGTGTAGCCTTTAGATCGTACCTTGTCTTCATTTTCTCCGATGCAATGTGAATTCGCTCCCGAGCAAAGTTGTGAACGTCCTCAAATCGTGCCTGGAGATCTTGGATGTACTCCTCGGGCGATGAAGGCGCATCGGGTGGACAACCAAACAGGAGATCACAAGGGAGACGAAGTTCACGTCCAAACAGCATCTGGGCTGGAGTATAGCCGGTGGTTTCATGGACAGCACTTCGGTAAGCCAGCAGGAACAATGGCAACTTCAAGTCCCAATCTTGCTGGTTCCTTGATACTAGAAGGGAGAGGTTATTCAGGATGGTACGATTGAACCTCTCGACCATGCCGTCCGACTGGGGATGTAAGGGTGTTGTCCGGGTTTTGTCTATGCCGAGTAGTTCACACAGTCCTTTGAAAACATCAGAGGTAAAGTTCCTACCTTGGTCGGTATGAAGTTGTAGGGGCGTGCCGTACCTTGACACCCATTGCTGCACTAGGACTTCTGCGACTGTGCATGCCTCTTGATTGGGAATGGGATATGCCTCAGGCCACTTGGTGAAATAGTCCATCACGACGAGAATGTATTTATTTCCACTGGAGGTCCGTGGCAAAGGACCCCCAAGATGTCGATTGCAATCCGTTCAAATGGTGCTCCCACGTTATACCGTTGCAGTCTTCCTCGACTTCGTTTCTGCGGGCCTTTACGTGCCGCACAAGCATCACAGGATTTACACCATTTCTCCACATCCTCCTTTGCCTTGCACCAGTAGAAGCGTTCCCGAACTTTCTGCAGAGTCTTCATTACCCCAAAATGGCCTCCGGTAGAGCTACTATGCAGTTGTTCTAAAACAGCTGGAATTTTTGATCTTGGTAATACAATCTGCCATCTGAAGCTTTCCCCATCATCAGATTCCCACTTTCTGTATAATACGCCATTTCTGATATGAAGAGAGTCCCAAAGTGCCCAATAACTTTTCGTAATGGGACTAAATCTGGAAATGTCCTGCCAGATAGGTCTGTTGCTGGTCGTCTCCTTCAGCTGTAATATTGGCTTTATGTCAGGATCTTCCAACTGGGATTTTCTAAGTTCTTCGTCACTCCATGGATCGGGATCTTGATCTGATGGTGTTGAGACAGTAACTTGGCAGGCAACCGGATTTATCGGCAGGTATTTCTGTTCGGCTCTAGAGCAATACTTGCAGCTTTCCGAGCAGGGCTTCCGTGACAAGGCATCTGCATTACCATGTAGAGTCCCTTTACGATGACGTATCTCGAAGTCATATTCCTGCAGGCGTTGTATCCACCTGGCAATCTGTCCTTCCGGGTTCTTGAACTGGAGCAACCACGTTAAAGATGCATGGTCAGTCCGGAGCAGGAATCTTCTGCCGTAGAGGTAATGATGGAAATGTTCTATGGCTTTTACGATGGCGAGTAGCTCTTTCCTGGTGGTACAGTAATTTCGCTCCGGTTTAGACAGGCATTTACTCCAATAGGCAATGACATGTTCTTGACCATCAATTTCCTGCGACAAAACAGCACAGACACTCTCATGGCTGGCATCTGTATCAAGTATGAACTGTCTGTCGGGCTGTGGATATGTCAAGATAGGCGATGATGTTAAGGCCTCTTTAAGTCGCTTGAACGCTTTTTCACATTCATCTGTCCACAGGAACTTCTGTTTGGCTTCCGTCAGCTTGTGCAGTGGTCTGGCAATATTTGAGAAACCCTTGACAAACTTCCTGTAGTAAGTGCATAACCCCAGGAAACTTCGTAGTTGGTGTACATTTTCAGGGCGACTCCAGTTCTCGACTGCAGAGATCTTCTCAGGATCAGTTCTCACACCTTCGGCAGAGATGATATGGCCGAGGTAGCTCACTTCACGACGGAACAAGTTACACTTGCCTGGATTCAATTTGAGGTTAGCCATTCTGAGTTTCTCCAGCACCTTTCGGATGTTTCGTAGATGGTCTTCAAAAGTACGCCCCACAATGATAATATCATCCAAATACACCAGACAGGCTTCATAGGAAAGTCCTTTCAGCACTGTCTCCATCAGGCGTTCGAACGTGGCAGGTGCATTACATAATCCGAATGGCATAACTTTAAATTGCCACAGTCCTTGTCCCGTGGTGAATGCAGTCTTCTCACGATCATCAGGATGTAACTCTACTTGCCAGTAACCGCTCTTCAGATCCAAAGTCGAGAACCATTTATTGCCAGCAAGTGTGTCTAATGTGTCGTCAATTCTGGGAAGAGGGTAACTGTCTTTCTTCGTGATGTCATTCAAACGACGATAATCCACACAAAATCTTGTTAAACCATCCTTTTTTCGCACCAGTACTATGGGAGAGGCCCAAGGACTCGTTGATGGCTCGATGACGTCATTGTGCTGCATTTCATTTAGAAGTTCAGTGACCTCTTCCTGTTTAGCAAATGGAAGTCTTCTTGGATGTTGTTTGATTGGAGGATGATTTCCTGTATCAATTCTGTGCTGGGTGATATTCGTTCTCCCGACGTCTTCAGGTGTTCGAGAAAAAAGGTCTTTAAATTCTTGGAGTAGCTTCTCCGCAGCACATCTTGTTGGGGTCAATTATAAGCCCAACGATATTTTAAATGAGCAGAGTGCTGAACTAGAGGAAGCTATCTTAAAACTTGTCTATGGAGAAGAGAAAAACTAATATGTGCATGTGTAAACAACAAGAATGACTAAAGTTTTACATTTTAAACTTAACATTTATTGACTGTGTATATAACAATAACAAACATAAACAGCAAACTTAACAAAATAAATAAATAAATTTAATGTATATATATATCGAAATTTAAATATTAATTAAATTAATTACTTTAGAATTGTCAACTCACGTTTAAATAAACCATGCTCAAGTCGTCAAAAAAACAAACTCTTAAACATATACTGGCCATTGAAAAACCACTGATAACGCAGCAAACATGATGTCAAAACTTATTTCCAAAAACACATAGCTGTAGTATAATTTAACTTATTGATAACACTATTCAAAGAAAAATAAAACATCGCCCGCGATGTAACGGACAGCAACAGCCGACCTGGCTGACAAAAATAACAGGCAGAAGGAAGCAAAAAGAAGCAACCTCTTCAGCTAGGAAACTGTATTTATATCACTCGCGAAATGAACGACGAGCTAACGCCCACTAGCACAACCAATCAGAGAACGGCACATGTCGCGATTGCACAACGTTGACGGAAGAAGCGTCATATGACGTCACCGGAAGTACGGTGCGCCGCCTGATGGTGAAAAGCGAAGTTAGGTCAGTTGCAGACTTAGCTGCCCTATGAGAAGGTTGTAAAAATAAAGGATGAACAAAAACTAAATAAACAAAAGATCGTTTTATATTAATTTAAGTGAGTAGAGGTATTTAATTATTTTTATACTTTCAATTATAGTAGAAAAAACTAACATTACATACAGAACTAATTTTTATATTATATTTAGAAAGTTAATTTTTATTTAAGTTGGGAAAAATATTAAATATTGACTTGGCTAAAAAATGCCATGAAATTCTATAAATAGCACTTGTACCTAACAAGAGGCCCCCCCTCATGGCCATTTTTTTTATTAGAACAAGCACGAACATTCCCAAGAAAAACTGGCCATACCTTAAACTTAAGGTAAAAAAAACTTGAGCATGGCTAACAAAGAACACATTTAACAACCCATATTAATCTCATTAGAATATTAAAGATTATAACAAACATTTTCTTTAGTAACTAACACAAACACTTATTTCAACATCACATTTTTTTAACTTCAATAATGCACAACACCACTACAGCAAGTATTTCGGTTTTCCATTTGACTACGATGTGAAGAGTCCAATCAAGATACAAGTTTTCATCCAAAAAAAACATGAAGAATGTCTAGTTCATCAAGTCCACAAAAAAGCCAATATGCATTTTAAACAAAGAATGTCCATCCAATGCATCTAAAAAACATTGAAAAGACTAAGAAAAGTCTAGAAAAAGTTTACACAATATATATACTATTAATCAAAACTTATACAAAGTTACATTATGCAAAACAAGAAAATTTTAAAACAATGTGCATTTAAGAAAAGATTTTAAGACAATGTGCTAAACCATTTGCATACAAAAATCTAAAACAATGTGCCAAAAATTTAAATGTCTAGTAATTCACACAAGACTGACAAACCCCTATATCACCACATTTAGTGGTATCAAAAAAACTTAGTAACTTTAGTTACATAAGCAAAAAAAACATGTTCATACAAATGTAATGAACAGTTCAAGAAAAATTTATATTTATCAAAAAGTTAATTTTTAAACGGTAAGTATAATTAAATTTAATTTTATTTACTAAATAAAGTACTTATAAAACTTATCAATTCTTGCTTAGTCAATGGTTTAGTAAAGATATCAGATAAATTATGTTCACTTTTTACAAATTTTAATTCAAATATATTATCTTTCACAAGGTCTCTAACAAAAAATAATTTTACATCAATATGTTTCGACCTGTGATTTTCTATAGGAGAACGAACAAAATCTATAGCAGCCTGATTATCCATATGTAAAACTGATTTAGGTTTATTATTAATAAAATGAAAAATGCTACACTCAGTGATTATCCTATCAAACCATAAGAGATTTTTAGATGCTTCAGTCATGGCAATAAATTCTGCCTCCATTGTAGAAAGACTTACCGACTTCTCTTTAAAGGTTCGCCAGTCAACCGGAGAGTTATCTAACAAAACTAGTTGTCCTCCTAAGGAGGTACGATCATCTCGGTTGGCTGCAAAGTCAGCGTCAGAATAAACAAATAATTGGGGCTTTTTACAATTAAATTTTAATTTATAAGATTGAGTATTTTTAACATAACCAAGAAGCTTTAATAAACCTTCCCAATGAATTCTACCTGGATTTTGTTGGAATTGACTATAGATATTAACTGCATAACTAATGTCTGGTCGAGTTCGGTTACACAAAAAAGATAAACATCCCAATAAGTTACGATAAGGAATCTTTGACATTTCACGGACTTCGCAATCCTTGGTCGGGCAATTTGACTTAGAAAAAACAGTGCCTTTAGCAATGGGCAGTGATGAAACGGGAATATTAAAGTTTTTAAATCTCTCATAAACATCCTCTATATATTGCATTTGATGCATTTCAAGACAATCACCAGTTTCATCGAACTCTACACCTAAAAGTTTTCTAGTTTTTCCTAGGACTTTTAGTTCAAAATGCTTACACAATAAATCTAAAGTTTTATTAATGATTTCAATGTTCCGACCAAAGACTACGATGTTGTCCACATATAGTAATAAAACAATTTCATTATTAAGAATATATACACAATTACAAGATTCAAACTTTTTAAAACCAATAGAAACAAGAACTTTATGCATTTCATAGAACCATTCTCGACCAGACTGATGCAAGCCATATAAAGCCTTATCCAATTTACAAAAATATTCTTCTTTATCCTTTTCAATAAATCCCTGAGGTTGATTCATATAGATCGTTTCACTGAGTGGAGCATAAAGGTAAGCACTAGCAACATCACATTGTATGTGGGTCCAGCCTAAATAAGAAACTAATAGGGAAAAAAAGAAACGAATTACAGCAAAATTAACTACTGGGCTGAATGTCTCTTCATAAGTTTCCCCTTTAATCTGCTTAAAGCCTTGCGCTACCAATCTGGCTTTGAATTTAGCTATCTGGCCTTTTTCGTCTCTTTTAATTGTAAAGACCCACCTATTGCCTACAGGCGTACAATCTGGAGGTAATTTTTCTAAGTGCCACACTTCACGCTCCCTCATAACTGCAATTTCTTTATTCATGGCTTCTTGCCAGTATTCACACTCAGGAGACTTTATGGCTTGATTGAAAGTATTAGGAATTCTTATGTTGTCTAGTCAAATTACTTTTCTGGCTGCAAAATGTGAAACTGGATTTAAAGTAGAACTAGTTGATGGATCAGGACTAAAAATTTTCCCACAGAATTTATTTTTGCCACTAAAGTCAAAGTCCTCAGGATTAAAATAAATGTTATTTTTCTGGCAATAAACTTTTACGTCATTTAACGATCTTAAACGGTCACCTTTATTCTCAGGATAGTAATAAATGTCAGTTTTATTTCCCGTGGGACGAGTAGAAGCATGTCTAATCCAGTAGCTACCTTGTGCATCTTGAGTCTTACCACAAGTTTCTTCATCTTCTTCACTTATGTCACTGAAAACTTCGCTATCCTTTTGGTCACTTAAGACAGGATTATAGCGGTCAGCGTCAAAAGGTGGTACAATGTAAAACTCTTCGGGCTCTAGCACTGCTCCACTGTCGCTACCATTTGGATTGTAAAAAACTGACTCATTAAACTTTACATTAAGAGTTTCTATTATTTTATCCTTTTCAGGTAACCAAATTTTATAACCTCTTGTTCGAGATGCATATCCAACCATATATCCTTTAGTGGCTTTAGGGTCTAATTTATTTCTTCTCTGTCTCGGTGTGCCAACATAAGCAGTTACTCCGAAAGGCTTTAGGTGTTTAACAGATGGCATGAATCCAGTATAGAGCTCACAAGGAGTTTTAAGTAAGGTCTTAGGACAAATTCTATTCCATGTGTATACAAAATACATGGCAGCCTCAGGCCAAAAACTTTTATTCATTCCGCTTTCGCTAAGAATGGTTCTCATTCCGTCAGCCACAGTCTGATTAAATCGTTCGACAACTCCATTTTGTTGGGGTGTGTATATATTTGTCAGTTCGTGGTCTATACCTTTACTTTCAAAGAATTCTTCAAGCTGACTATTTACAAACTCTCCCCCATTGTCAGAACGAAAAAACTTGACATTAACATCCAAAAACTTTTCAGCACGATTAATATGCCGTATAATGACATCTGCTGCATCTGACTTAACTTTAAGTGGGTAAAGGTTGACATGGCGCGAGAAATCATCTATGATAGAAAGAAAGTAGTTTTCTCCGCGTCTGCCTTCAACTTTACATGGACCCCACAAGTCAGCATATATTAGTTCTAATGGACGTCTTGACCTTATTTGTCCCAAGTGCTTATGTGAAACAGACTTAAACTTATTTAACTGGCAGATTTCACAATTAAAGTCCTTTATATTTAAACTATCCAAACCCTTAACTCTTTTTTCTTTAAAAGTATGTTCAAGTATACTTGGACTAATATGCCCAAATCTTTTATGCCATACATTAACACTATTTTTCTCCACTACGGAGGTTTCAAAAGTTACATTTTTACGTTTAGAATTAACAGGCTTAGCAAAAACATGATATATACCCTTCTTTAAATGGGCTTTAAACAAAAAGTAATTATTTCTATATACTTTAATTCCACCATTGCCACCAATAAACCGGCATCCTTTCTTATCCAAAGCTGGACCCGAGAGCAGATTTCGACGTAATTTAGGAGAATACATAACATTTTCAAAAGTCCAAATTCTGTGACCAATTCTAAGTTTAACTTTTCCTACTCCCTCTATATCAACATTTACATCTTTTACTGCAACAGACATTTTTTCATTAAATAATGGTTTATAATAACAAAACAAATTTTTATCATAACAAAAATGTTGTGAGGCCCCGGAATCGAAAATCCAAGAACCCTCACTATTAGATTCAGATAAACAAGATTGGGTTACAAGTAAAAGATTTGAAAAGTTACAACCTGACTTAAAAGTCCTTTGTCCACGTCCACGTCTATTGACATTCCTCCTGGCATCTGGACTCTGGTCTCTTCTCCCTTGCCAATTCTGGTCTGACTGGGAAGAGTCTCTCCATCTACTGGATCGGGAAGAAGAACGATTCTGACGACAACGCTGGCTCCGGAAGCGGTCATTCCAATGATACGATTGTCCCCTGGAGTTTCCTTCTTGATTTCGGCTCTTGTTTCGACTACATCTTGTTTCACTAAAACGCTCTTTACTGTCTCCAGCACTATTGTAGTCTAATCCAGTCATGTTCGCTTGCAATTTATTATAAACCTGTTTGTCTACATCTCTTAAACATAATCTCGACTCTTCTGCAGACAACTCAGTTAATATCTCGCTAAAGGTAAACCTATCGTCTGGCCACCGCAAAATCGTTTGTACAATACTATCAAATTTGCTAGGTAGATACCGAAGTAGCTGAAAACAGCTATATGTTGCATCATCAAAATTTTGATTTAACGACTTGAGCTGGTTTGATAATCTGAGTAACCTAGCAGCATATAAAGCTACACTTTCATTTGATTTAATTTTACAATCTAAAAGATCTGAAAAAATTTTCATATGGAAGGACCTGGAATCTGGACAATAACTAGCCTTTATCTTTTCCCATGCCTCAATAGGGCTGTCACAATTCTCTATTATTTTTCTATATTCAGGTTGTACATTTAAGTACAATGTAGATAAGGTATTATCTGACCGGGCTTTAATTTTAGCGATATCAGCCTCAGTTATTGTATCTGTCACTTCCTTAGGAACAACAATTTTTTTGTCAATAATGTCCCATAATCCTCTATCAATTAGTAAATATTTAATATCAGATGACCAACTATTGTAATTATTTGCATTTAATTTCTCAATATTATATGTTACATATGCCATTTTGAAGAGGGAAAAAAAACCAGGTTGTAAATTTCTAATTTTATATTTTTAAAAAACTTTATAGTAAATTTATGGAAAAATTCACTATTCAGTAAAAAAAACAGCGGCCCCCCCGACTTAAAAATCGGATATATACAAAAAAAAAATTGAGCCAAAAACACAATGCACACAAGTTCTATCCAAGTTTTCTCTCCATAAAACAAAAAAAACAAATAACCCTGGGCCCATAACCCCAAATGTTGGGGTCAATTATAAGCCCAACGATATTTTAAATGAGCAGAGTGCTGAACTAGAGGAAGCTATCTTAAAACTTGTCTATGGAGAACAGAAAAACTAATATGTGCATGTGTAAACAACAAGAATGACTAAAGTTTTACATTTTAAACTTAACATTTATTGACTGTGTATATAACAATAACAAACATAAACAGCAAACTTAACAAAATAAATAAATAAATTTAATGTATATATATATCGAAATTTAAATATTAATTAAATTAATTACTTTAGAATTGTCAACTCACGTTTAAATAAACCATGCTCAAGTCGTCAAAAAAACAAACTCTTAAACATATACTGGCCATTGAAAAACCACTGATAACGCAGCAAACATGATGTCAAAACTTATTTCCAAAAACACATAGCTGTAGTATAATTTAACTTATTGATAACACTATTCAAAGAAAAATAAAACATCGCCCGCGATGTAACGGACAGCAACAGCCGACCTGGCTGACAAAAATAACAGGCAGAAGGAAGCAAAAAGAAGCAACCTCTTCAGCTAGGAAACTGTATTTATATCACTCGCGAAATGAACGACGAGCTAACGCCCACTAGCACAACCAATCAGAGAACGGCACATGTCGCGATTGCACAACGTTGACGGAAGAAGCGTCATATGACGTCACCGGAAGTACGGTGCGCCGCCTGATGGTGAAAAGCGAAGTTAGGTCAGTTGCAGACTTAGCTGCCCTATGAGAAGGTTGTAAAAATAAAGGATGAACAAAAACTAAATAAACAAAAGATCGTTTTATATTAATTTAAGTGAGTAGAGGTATTTAATTATTTTTATACTTTCAATTATAGTAGAAAAAACTAACATTACATACAGAACTAATTTTTATATTATATTTAGAAAGTTAATTTTTATTTAAGTTGGGAAAAATATTAAATATTGACTTGGCTAAAAAATGCCATGAAATTCTATAAATAGCACTTGTACCTAACACATCTCTGTTCCTTTCCTAACTCCGCATTCTTGAGTAATTCCGTTAATAACTGTTCAGAAGACTTGGATTCAGTTGATTGCGTGGGGCGGTTGATGCATGTTACAGGAGTGCAGGCTGCTAACACCTCTTCCTTCTTCACTGTTCGGACCTTATCGCTGATGTTTGCGACTCTCACAGGAATAGTATTTTTCGAGAGATCAACTAGAGATGAAGCTACCAGAATTCCTCTTGGGCTATTGTCTGTATTCGGGTATTCAATCAGTCCATAGCGGAAGTATTGCTTTGTAGGTGGTGTTCCTGAAACTATTATCTCTGTGTGTGGAGGGATGGAAATTTCAGACTTGGCTGTTATCTGGCAAATTGTCTGA
Source organism: Salticus scenicus (assembly GCA_963930645.1). Classification (NCBI taxonomy): domain Eukaryota; kingdom Metazoa; phylum Arthropoda; class Arachnida; order Araneae; family Salticidae; genus Salticus; species Salticus scenicus. The sequence continues at coordinate 40,818,349 of OZ005655.1, read as the reverse complement.
ATGTCTTGATTTTCAGTGTTGAACACAGCGATGTCTTCCGAACTCGAATGCAGTTCATTATTCTTGAAGTCCAAATGAAAGTTAAATTTTCTCAGGAAATCAATTCCAATGATTAACGGATCTCTTATATCAGCCACATATGCCATATGATGGTAACTGGCATTCCCAAAAGTGATGGTCAAGTTCATTTTTCCATATATTTTGATTTCGTCTCCGGTCACAGTTTGGAGTTTAACACAGGGCGGCATCCAGATGATCTTCTCTTTTAGTTCTTGAGCCAAATCCGTTCTAATGATGGTCACGTTGGCTCCTGTGTCCAGAATCATCCGGCAGGTGGCGTTGTTGACTTGGCCATAGACGTGAAGACCATTATCGCCGCCACTCATCGATGAAACATGGAATACTGTAAATTGGGACTCTTTAATTTCAGGCAACCTCCGCCCCGCGAGATGGCCTCCTCTTAGTTTCCCTGCAGTGATGGTGAAGCCGGGTGATTTCCTACAGTTTGTCGTACAGGGCAGTTCCTCTTCACATGACCATCCTCTCCACAGCCCCAGCACTTTATCTTCCGATCCTTTATTTCTATGTTATTTTCCAGGTTGCGCAATCTCTTTAAGATCTCTGCGAAACTTCTCTTCATTTCATTCTCATCAGCAGGCGTATCATTTAATGAGACTGCTCTTATGGTATGGCGGTCTTTCCGGGAGGCTTGTTGGGCTGCCTCTATCCTAAGTGCATAGCCTAAAGCTGATTCTACGTCTTTGATGTTGGAGAGTCTCAGCGCTTTTTGAATTTCTGGATCCCGAACAGCATCGATAAAGTACTGAAGAGCTAAGTCGTTTCGAGTGTCAGCTTGACAGTCTGAGAATGCTAGGTGTGACAATCTCTGAATGTCCGCTGCCAGCTCTTGCAAACTTTCGCCCGTTTTCTGGTAACGGGACTTTAGCTGGAGGCGACTATAGTCCTTAGAACACTTCTCTCCGAACCGTAGCTCCAGTGCTCTAGTCAAGGCCTCGAAGTCGTTCCTTTCTTCTTTAGTAACATTTCTCAGTATCTCGGCTGCATCTCCCCGTAATGCTGCTGCTAAGTGGACTGACTTGGCGGTAGAGTCCCAGCCGTTAGCTTCAGCTACGATGGAAAACTGCGTTTTATATACATGCCACGAGGAACTGACGTCGTAGGTGGAAAGCTTAATAAATTCCTGATTCTGGATTCTTCTCTCTTTCTTTTCAGTTTCCTGGGGCAGGGATTCTAACTTTTCTTCCACTTTTCTCTCCAGATCTTCTTCTATTCTCTTCAGTTTACCTTCTATCTCTGAAAACCTTCCTTTCAGCTCTTGATCAAAGTTTTCTTTAACTTTCTCCTTGAAACTCCGTTCTATTTTCGTAACACTCTCTTCAAACTTCATAACATTTTCTTCTATCTTCATAGATTTCTCTTCAACCTTCATAACATTTTCTTCTATCTTCATAGCTTTCTCTTCAACCTTCATAACATTTTCTTCTATCTTCATAGCTTTCTCTTCAAAACTTCCTTCTATTTTCAAAACTTTCTCTTCTATTCCATCTATTCTGCTTCCCATATCCGATAATTTACTTTCGATTGATTCTTTCACCGTTGAAAGCTCTCGCTTCATGTCATCTTGATTAGATTTAATTTCTTCCTGAACTTCACCCATAGTGTCTTTCATTTCCTTCATTTCTTCAGTCAAGCCGTCTTTCAACTCTCTTTGCGCAGTTTCCATTTTCTCTTGTGCTGTCTTCATTTCTTTCATCTCTTGACTCAAGCTATCTCTCATCTCTCTCTGTCCTTCTTTCATTTCTCTTTGTCCTTCTTTCATTTCTTCGATCAATCCAGATCTTAACTCATTCATCTGAGCAGTGAGTCCTTCTAGAAATTTCTTCATTTCTTGTTCCATAGCTCTCGTTATCACCATTCACAGACAATCCCCGCTTCTGACACCAGAAACGTTGCGTACTTGGGGGTTCGTGAGTTGTCTGAGAATGAAAGGCCAAACGTAGAAAAATTCAGTAATTTATTCACAGAAAATTCCAGAAAAATGCAGGTCTATAAACCAAGTATCAGCTTCAATTCAAACAGTAAACACAGCTTAAACAACAGCTGTCAATAGCAAATCCACAGTACAAACTGTATACCAACAACACTTGAAGCAAGTCTCTCTCAAAGAGGCTTAAGAGCAATGCAAGCACTAGCGAAGCTGGCTGAGATCTGAACTGAACTGACTGCCTTGGCGAGGAAGCGCTCCTTATATGCTGTTCCATGGAACCCAGATTTTTCGAGAAAACTCTAGAAAGTGGTCAACCAATCAACTTACAGCTTCCATATTTGGTATATCCCATATAAGGATTTTCTCGCCAAGGTCGCCAAAAAAATCGCCAAGGTGGGAAAAAGTCGCCAAATTTGGCGCCAAATCCATCACCTGCATTCCTGGGGCTTTTTAATGCGTTTTTAAGGGAAAATAAGGCTATTTCAACACTAAAACGACTAGAAATGCACAAAATTAGCACTTTATCAACTTACTAAGCCTCTTTGAAAGAATTTATACAAAACTAAACACAATTATTTACAATTTCGTAACAATATTAATCATAACAATTAATAATATCTAACTAAAATTGTCTTTATCAATAATAGTATAACGACATATGCTTCTAAAGTTAAGAAAGAGCATACATTATTCACATTATGTTGCCATCTAGGAAACTTCAAGAGATCAAACAAAGATCAGATCCAAATCTGGCAAGAAATATAACACCAGTGGCGGATTTAAGGGGGGGGCTAGGGGGCTGAAGCCCCCCCCCAAAACACTGACCTTCACTATTGAATATTGGAATTGCAAATTTTTTATCGGTCTAGAATAACACTTTGAAAAATCTTAGCCCCCCCCCCAAAAGTCAAGTTGTGGATCCGCCACTGTCAAGTTATAAAATAGCAATTTGAGTTTGTCATTGAAAAATGCATATGAAATGTCCCAACACTCACAAAAAGCATCACATTTTTATTCCACAATTTATCCACATGAGGGTGAGAGGCATTTGCATCAGCTTTAATATAGGCTAGACAATACATTAATACTTTTAAAATGATTTTTCTCAAATGCTGCATTTTTGGGTTGTGTTATTTTATTTTTTATTTATTTTTTTTTAGAGTGGGTGTGACAAGATATTGTTATTTAAGAAATTTTATATGTTTATTAAGATGCCTAACAGTTAATAATTTTATTTGACTGTTAATGCAGCATTATACCACTACTTATGTATAGTAATATTTCCTAATATTTTTCTACATTTATATAAACTGCTGTTTCAGAATAGTAGTTTTTTTATTTTTTCATAATTAAAAAACATTACTAAATGTAAATGGTATTACTGGAAAAGTTCGCAAAAAATTAGGTGTTTGACACCTGAATATAAGAGTAAATCAGCCAGCCGAATATTTGGTATTCGGCCGAATATTCAGCATTCGGTATTCAGCCAAAACTGCTATTTGGTGCATAACCACAGAGTAAAAAGACAGGAGAAGAAGGTAACGCTGAAATTTTGTGATGTTGTTTTCTAATGTTTACAGATGGCGCCAGCCTGCAATCCTTCCTTCTCTCCAGCTTCCGCAATGTTATTCAATGGGGAAATATCTCGTTTTAATTATTTTTTTTAAAATAATATCAAGCTGAAAAAATTTCGATTGAAAGCAAATTTCATTAAATAGAGTATTCTAACCAACATGTTTTTTTTTTAAGAGCCATTTTATACTAATTTTACTTTGAAAGAACGCTTTTAAAAAATGACGATTCTTATGAACCGAAGCTAGCTAAAACAGACAATTGGGAGGAAGGAGAATGGATGAAATTTTGTAAAGAAAAAAAATAAACTTACTTTAGGTGTAGAAAACACGAACTCAGACTTTATTTTTCTCCTAGGGCTTTTTTTTTTTTGTTTTTCTTATCACTATCATAGCCTGTTTTACAACTAGGAACGAAGCATTTATTTGAAACATCTGAATTATGCAGTTTTAAGAACTTACAAACAAATTAAATTGCTTAAAATAAAAAATTTTAAATGTACTTCAGCAAAATTCTATTGAAAACAACAGTATATCCGTGCCGAAGTAGGGAGGAATGACAAGTGGCGCCCTCAATATTTACCAAAAATTTAGATCACAGTTTCGTAGATTTCTCCCATTGGACCTTCAACTCCTATTAATATTACTCCGTGTGCATAACAAATTTAAATGTCTTCTAGAAAGTTTAGTTGATTGTAAACCATAGATTAAGAAAAGCTTTATACAAAGATATTTGTCATAGCATAATCATATAATAATTTTTTTTTTTTAAGTTAACTATATATGCTGAAAGAATAATTTAAAATTTTATAATGATAGCTAATTATTTAGTTTATTAATGATAGTTTATTATATTAATCTATATATGCATATATCAGTTGTAAAAAAAAATATTAATGATAAAACAATCAAAAAATAAAAATTAAAAGAAGGAATTGGTTATAAAAAAAAAAAAAAAAAAAAAAAAAAAAAACTAAAGAACTGAAGTACTAGAAATCTGGTTAGCAAATGTAATTTTTGGCTTATGACTTTTAATTAACTCAAAAGTTAACTTGCACTCAATCAACTTAGATTGCATATCAGAAATTTAATATGTATAATTAAATGAATTATTTTTAATGCAATATTAAACAATATACTTACTTGAATACCAAAAGCTACATTTTCATTATCACAGTCATTTTGTAAGGCATTACAAATATTGGGTAAAGTTACTGAAGATCCAACCTGCTGAATGACTGCCCCAGTCAAATTCGAAGCATAATTTCTATAAATAAAATAGAAATTACATTATATATATATGGGAAATTATATTTCCCAGCTATCATCTCCACTGTGTGATGTCACTGTGTACACAGCTATCACGTGTGTACGTCACTGTGTATCATCCCTTTCACTGTATGCGTGCGCACCTAACGCGCGCTAGTTAGTTTAGTTATTGAGTCGACGTCGAGCTGTTATGTGAGAGACAGACGGTCTTCTCCGCTTGTAAAATATGTATATGTTAGTGTTTCTGCAATGTCCCTTTTCTTTATTTAATAAATGTTGTAATGTTATACTGGTCTGTAGCCGTTTCCCAATATTTTTGGGGGCTCGACCTATCCCGTTAAATTCTACCCCTAGATAGACGTTACAAACAAAAAGTCGCTACTTCTGCTTTTCAAAAACAGTAGCGTGAAAATGTTGTTCTTCAAAGTGTTGTTTGTTTTCAAGTAGCTGTGAAAAAAAAAAAAAAAAATTTTCTGTGGACGATATTTTACTTATTTCATTGAAATACATTCGGACGTTTTAAAAAGAATACTTTCTGTTCTTCGTTTCATCCAGTGGATGCTGTTCTTTATTATGACGTAAATTTACGTTCTTCAGTATGAAATATCAGTATTTTCATGACGTTCCTTACTTAATCCTTCATTCAATATGATTCAAGTTTTGTTCCTGTTGATGATTTAAAATTTACCAGTGTGCTATTTTCTTCATGCCCGACGTTCTTAAAGTGATTCCTTTCGATTAAAGTTTGTTTCATATGTAATAAGAGCTTTCTACACGGATTCATCATCATCTAATTGTTCCTGCTTAATAAAATGTTTTAATCATCACGGCATAAAGGACTGCTCTTAATGTCAGGTAGGGGCATGCATTTTTTTTTCTTTCTCTCTTTGATAGTATATAAAACTAGTGGATCTGCAGATCAGGAGCCTCAACGTCCTATTTGTATCAGACATTATTCAATAGGTCATTTTTATTTATTCCTTATTATATAACAGTATATATTGATTCAATAGACTTGTTATCATAATCAGATACATTCCTGAGGGGGGGCTGCAGCCTCCCTCAACCCCCTGCTCTATCTCTCTTTGTATACTTATCTGTATATCATATAAAGTGATACGGAATTATAAATAATTGTATTTACTTTTCCATAAATTCTTTCAACGAGGCTTAGTAAGTTGATAAAATGTTAATTTTCTGCATTTCTAGTCATTTTAGTGTTAAAATAGCCTAATTTTCCCTTAAAAATGCATTAAAAAGCTCCAAGAAGGGAAGAAATGGATTTGTCGCCAAATTTGGCGACTGTTTCCCTCTTTGGCGATTTTTTGGCGACCTTGGCGAGAAATTCCTTATTAGGGATATACCAAATATGGACACTCTAATCTCATTGGCTGATGAGATACGAGAATTTTCCAGAACAGCCTGGGTTCGATAGAAAAGTATAAAAGGAGCATTTTTTTACCCAAGGCGGCCAATCTCAGATCTGTGTCAGTTTCGTCAAATGCTTGCTTTGCTTTGAGCCTCTTTGAACGAGACTTGCTTTATGTGTTATTGTTAAACAGTTTGTGCTGTTGTTGTGTTGTTAGCGGCTATTAATTAAGCTGTGTTTACTGGTTGAATTGAAGCTGATACTTGGTTTATAGACCTGTATTTTTCTGGAACTTTCTGTGAATAAATCACTGAATTATTACAAGTTTCGCCTTTCATTCTCGGACAACTTACGAACCCCCCAAGTACGCAACAATATGTATTCTTAATAAACGACGGTCTTGCATTATTTCCCTGAAATTCATAATTACCAAATTTAATAACTACCAAATTTCATACAAAAAAAAAAAAAAAAAAAAAATTACATAGCACATCGGAAATATTTTGCGTAACCTTTAAGTTAACTACCAATTCTATACCACAATTTTCCACAGGAAAAAATGCTTTTAAAATTCTAATAAAATTTCATTATATTTGATGGGGTGTAGTGTAACCATGTTAAAATACTCTTAAGAAATACCGACTATAGACCGTAATAGTACGAAATTCTTTTATGTATCCCGGTAAAGTAGCCACAATCATTATAAACGCCAATAATAAGAATAAACCTAATTAATTATAGCTCATTAATTTTTCAAACTAATTTGACATTATTTGGATGATTACAGTACATACTCGTAATTATTTTGTGTGGTCCCATTAATTATTTAGTCGATACATACCCTTTTTTAAGAGTAAACATGATTTTAAGCATCTTTATAATGTATGTTAATTTTATTAATTTCAATTCAGCATAAACGCATTAAAGTGCGCGCTTAAATAAAAATTTGTCCATAGGCTCCAATGTTACGAAATTTTTTTGTGTGTCTCTGTAAACGAACCATAAACATTGTATACACCAGTAAAAACTATTCAGCTTATTTTGCATTTTAAATTAATAATTGTTCCAAATTTAACATCGTTTGGATGACACCGTGACATTGTCAGAACACTTTTGTAAGGTCCTGTACATTAATTAGAAATCTTAAAAGCACATATTTTCTTCAAACAACATAAGTTTAAGCATCTTACTCACGTACGCTAGTTTCATTTTCTTGATTGCAAAGTAATGGTATTAAAATACGTTTAAACGAAATTCACCCCATACGCTGTAATGTTAAGAATTTTGGCGTGTCCCTGTACACAGTTTATAAACAATATAGCAATAAAAATTATACAGCTATTTATATGCAAAATTGGAAAGTGTGCAACAATTTGCAAGTCAATCGAAGGATTTTGTGGGGCTCATGAATATGTGTACCAAATTGCAAGTCAATAGCGTGATTTTTGTGGCCGCTATCGCGATTCATACAAATTCCCCCCTTAGGCCGTAATGATAAGAAAAACTCTGGCGTGTCCCTGTATACGAATTGCAAATGGAATACATACCAAAAACTATACAGCTGATTTCGTGGGGCTCATGAACATGTGTACCAAATTTCAAGTCAATTGCGCTATTTTTGCGGCCGCTACCGCGATACATACAAATTCCTCCCATTGGCCGTAATGATAAGAAAAACTTTGGAGTGTCCCTGTATACGAACTACAAATGGAATACATACCAAAAACTATACAGCTGATTTCGTGGGGCTCATGAACATGTGTACCAAATTTCAAGTCAATAGAGCTATTTGTGCGGCCGCTATCGGGCGACAGACAGACAGACACACAGACACAGCCCAAAACCGTTTTGAGTCTCAATGTAGGGCCTCCACTGACGTTTCGGCAAAAAAAAATGAAGGGAAAAAAATAACTTTTTTTTTGTCGTTTAATGAAACTCATTTATTGCTGATTTAAAATTATTCGCTTGTTCATTTTTATATAAATAAAGAATTTTTTCCCCCATATTCAATTACTTTCCATGAATAAAAAAATATTCTGTTCCCCAATATTTATTTATTATTCCTAAAATATATATGTTCTAGTTTTAATCCATTTTTTTCCCCAACATTTATTTATTGTTCCTAAAAATATATATGTTCTGGTTTTAATCCATTTTTTATTCCCCCAATATTTACTTAAAAAAAAAAAAAAAAAGAACAGTTTTTTTTTATTTACTTCGGTTTTCTTATTTTATTTTTCTTGCATCCTAAACATGGCCCTTAAATTAGGCGACCTTCCGCTAGTTGCAAATTCTTTGAAATATTCTAAAACAAATACCATAAAATTACTCAACACGCTGTTAGGATACCCAACATTTGATCATCAATCGCGTAAACGTATGCGAAATTTTAGCGGTTTTACTGCCGATTTCGACATTAATAAACATCAAGAAAACATTTTAAAAACGTTTAATTTATCAGATTTTATATCAATCGCTAATTCGCTACACTTAGAACCAGTCGGTAGTAAGGAAAATTTATGCAAAGACATTTTTAATGCACTTACTAATTTATCTGAATTTCAGAAAACATTAGATACTATTTTTTTGTCAGACGAAGACAATCTCAGTGTAAATAATCATTCTGTTGAAACCCATTCTTCGATCGTTCCAAATACTTCTGTTTTTCAAACCCAAAGCGAAACTTTCCCTTCGGGTGTTCAAAATATTTCTCCGAATGACGCTGCAGACGCAATGTCTGATTTGAGTAATCATTTCTGGTTCCTCCTTCGAGATCTAGCTAGCACATGTAGAACTTTTTCTGGAAATGATTCATATTCTATTCGTAATTTCTTTAAGGACATTGAGGAACAATTCTGTTTATTTCCTAGTCTTACCGATCAACAAAAACTTATCTTTGCTAAACGTTTAATTAATGGTTCTGCTAAAACATTTTTATTTTCGCAACGAAATCTTAATACTTACGAGTCATTTAAAGCCGCGTTAATTTCTGAATTTTTGGATACCATACCATCCATCGAAATACATAAACAATTAGAAAACAGAAAAATGCGTCTTAATGAAACTGCTACGCAATATTTTTTAGCGATGCGCGAAATTGCTAACCGCGGTAACGTTATTATTGACGATTTTTCAGTTATTCAATACACCATTCAAGGTATACAGGGTAACCCCTCTGAGAAAATTCTTCTCTGTGGAGCAAAATCTTTTTCAGAATTTAAAGAAAAATTGCGTATTTATGAAACTGCTCTTAATACAATAAACTTAAATCAACAAAATTCAGTTAATTATAAACAAACATATGACAGTCGAAAACGCAGTACTGGTCACACACAATCAGCTTTCACTCGCGAATCCAAATTTAATACTGGTCCGGCATCTCAAAATAAATTACGTTGTTTCAATTGTAACGATATCGGTCACTTATCTAAATTTTGTCCTAACCGTTCTTGTGGCCCTAGGTGCCTTGCATGTGGTCTTTTTGGACACAAGTCTACCGATTGCCGCCGAACCGCTGCAAATGAAGGATCTCCTTCCAGAGATAGAGTTAACACTGTACATGAATCGCATGCTTCTCATATGTGTAAACAAGTTAAAATTAGTGGTAATGAATTAACTGGTTTGGTTGATACTGGTAGTCAGTTAACCCTTTTGAAACATTCTGCATGGTTAAAAATAGGTTCCCCACCTTTGTCAAAAATTAATAAATCCTTAACTGGTTTTGGCTTTGCGCGTATACATGTTATAGGTACTTTTAATTCTTTTATTACTATAGACGATCAAGAGTTTTCAGCAACTATTTCAGTTGTACCCAACGTGTCCACATTTTATGATCTTATAATTGGATGTGACGTCATCCAACAAGCGAACATTAGCATTTCACCCACCGGTGTTACTTTTTCTAGTTTTTCACAACAAAATGAGTGTACCGCAGATCCAAATTTTATCATGACGATCACTGACGATAATCCCAAATTTGATATTGGTCCTAATGTTTCACGATATATTCGTAACGACATTAACAAACTGTTGTCGGCCTATAAACCTAATAAAATCAAAACTGTGAACATTGCGCTTAACATCACTTTAACTGATGATACACCTATTTTTCACTCACCCCGACGTCTACCCTTTACCGAACGAGACATTGTAGACGCACAAGTCTCTGAATGGCTTAAAAATGGTATTATCGAACCAGTGTCCTCCCCATATGCCAGCCAAGTTGTAGTTGTTCGAAAAAAAGATGGTAAACACAGAGTTTGCATCGATTACAGGAAACTCAATCGTAAGTTAGTTAAAGATCACTACCCCCTCCCCCTAATTGATGATATTTTAGATCGACTTCAACATGCCAAAATTTTTAGTACGATAGACCTACGTAATGGATTTTTTCATGTACCCGTAAACAAACAGAGCCGCCCTTTCACTAGTTTTGTAACCCATAACGGTCAATTTCAATTCCGCTACATGCCTTTCGGACTTAGCTCCTGCCCTTCAGTGTTCATGAGATATATAAACGCTATTTTTAGAGACTTGATTGCTGCCGGCATAGTACTCCCTTATATGGATGATCTTGTAATTCCCGCGAGTAACGAACATGAGGCCGTAGAACATCTAAAAACTGTTCTTCAAACAGCAAGCGAGTACGGACTCGACATAAATTTTAACAAATGCCAATTTTTACATACCAAATTAGATTTCCTCGGTCACATAATAGAAAATGGTAAACTTTTGCCATCCCCCTCCAAAACTAAAGCTGTTTTAAATTACCCAGATTTGAAAAATGTTAAAGACGTACGTAGATTCCTTGACCTTACAGGATATTTTAGGAAATTTATCCCTCATTTTTCTACCATTGCAAAACCCTTAAGTGATCTTCTGCGTAAGGACACCCCTTTTCAATTTCAAAATGAACAAAGAGCCGCATTTTAAAAATTAAAATATTCACTTTCCCAAGAACCAGTTCTCAATATTTTTAATCAAAATTTCCCTATTGAGGTACATACAGACGCGTCTATAGATGGCTTGGGGGCAGTCCTGTTGCAGAAAAACATGCATGATAATAAATTCCATCCAGTCTTTTATTTTTCGAAGAAAACATCTGATAACGAAAGAAAATACACTAGCTTTGAACTTGAAGTTCTTGCTGTGGTAGAAGCCCTCAAAAAGTTTAGAATCTACCTCCTAGGAACTAATTTCAAAATTATCACAGACTGTGACGCGTTTGTCAAGGCACTTAATAAAAAAGAAATAAATTCCCGCATTGCACGATGGGCTCTGTACCTTCAAGAATTCCATTACAACATTGAGCATCGAACAGGTTCCCGCATGGCACATGTGGACGCTCTAATTCGAGCTCCACAGTGTTTCATCATCCAAGATAGCCTTCATGTCAAACTTTTGAAATCTCAACAATCAGATGAAGAAGTTTAAGCATTAAAAACGCTTTTGCAGTCCACACCCCATGATAATTACATTATAAAAAACAACCTTCTGTATAAAACAGTGAACGGTGTCGATTTACTCGTCGTCCCTACAGACTTACAGCATAGTATAATTAAAGAAGCACACGAGCGTGGACATTTTGCAGCATTCCGTACCCAAGAATTAATTAATAAAGATTTCTATATCCCTCACTTCAAAGACAAAATCGAAAGCTGCATCAAGTGCATACTCTATAATAGAAAACGAGGTAAACAAGATGGTTTCCTCCACCCAATTGATAAAGACGATGCACCCCTGCACACATACCATGTTGATCACCTTGGTCCCCTAGCTACTACATCCAAGAAATACAAACATATTATGGTTGTTGTAGATGCGTTTTCGAAGTTTACCTGGCTGTACCCCACAAAATCTACAGACGCCGCAGAAGTTATTAGCCGACTAGAAAGCCAACGATCCATCTTCGGTAACCCCGTCAGAATCATAACAGATCGAGGTCCAGCATTCACTTCCACTGCATTTAAAGACTATTGCCACGACCAAAATATTACTCACATACCAATTACAGCAGGTTTACCAAGATTGAATGGTCAAGTTGAAAACAAAAATTCTACAATCATCGCAGTCTTATCCAAACTATCATCCGACAACCCCGAAAAGTGGTTTTCCCATGTGCCTGCTCTCCAACAAATCCTCAATTCGACATTCCAAAGAAGCATAAAGACGACACCATTTGAATTACTATTCGGTACCAAGATGAAAAATAAAGATGACATCAAGATCCTGGAGCTTCTCAACGACGAATCTACAAACACATTCCAGAGGCAACGTGAGGAGCAGCGTATCGACGCGAAAAAGCAGATTCGAACAGTGCAAGAAGAAAATCGCAGGCAGTATAACCTTCGAAGACGACCAGCTGCTAAATTCAAACTCAACGATTTAGTCGCAGTTAAACGCACCCAGTTCGGGCCTGGTCTGAAACTAAAACAGAAATTTTTAGGTCCATATAAGATAACCAAAATAAAACCAAACGACACATATGACGTCGTCAAGTGTGACTTCGTAGAAGGCCCATTCAAGACCAGCACATGCGCTGAATTCCTGAAACCTTGGACCGACACTTGTGAAACACTTACTTGACATATTTCTTCAGGACTTTTTATTTTTTTTTTAAAGACTTAATTGACATATTTCTTCAAGACTTTTTATTTTTTTTTAAGAACTCTTCCTTGGACATTTTCGTGTGCACAATTAAACTTTTTCTTTAAATCATACGTTGAACTTGAACTTGCCAAAATAAGAAGAACTCTCATTTTAACAAACTATTTTTTTTTCATGAACAATTTTTTTTCCATGAACATTCTTCAATACCTGATTTTATTTTTGGTGAAAATTATCTACCTATTTTTTTTTCTACTTGTCTGTATGTATATTAACATCTTATCTTATTTTATTTTAGTATTTGATGATATGATTCAGGTTTTGAGTGTAATATTTACACTATTTCCATTTGGTAATGTATACATTTTTTTTTTTTTTTATTAATGCAGCTATATTATTACTGTATCTATAATTCTATTATGTAGTGTTGTATATTGTTTATTTTTTTATTTCTTTTGTTTTTGTATAATTTATTTTATTTTTATTTTTTTTTGTTGTTTAATAACCTTCAGGCGAGGCCGCCTGCTTGGTCATGATGGCCGATATGGGAAATTATATTTCCCGGCTATCATCTCCACTGTGTGATGTCACTGTGTACGCAGCTATCACGTGTGTACGTCACTGTGTATCATCCCTTTCACTGTATGCATGCGCACCTAACGTGCGCTAGTTAGTTTAGTTATAGAGTCGACGTCGAGCTGTTATGTGAGAGACAGACGGTCTTTCTCCGCTCGTAAAATATGTATATGTTAGTGTTTCTGTAATGTCCCTTTTCTTTATTTAATAAATGTTGTAATGTTATACTGGTCTGTAGCCGTTTCCCTATATATATGTTAATATTAATATGAACACTTTTAAAAGAAACAAATACCATTTACAATTTTCTAAAGAAAATTCTCAGAGCAAGTATTCACATACAATTTTTTAAAACTCTTTAAAACAAAGAATCTGTAATAAACTATATAGTAATGCATTCACATTAATAACAACTATAGAGTTTGAAATTAGACTTTTTAAAAATTAATATAATTAATGAGATTTTTTTTTTTTTCTTTTTAATTCATACTTATAGGAATATTTCATAGTTGCCAACATTTTAATTTATTCCAGAGCATTTTCGCCCTTCCTTTATTTTGCTCCACTTTATTTACAGAATATTTTTCGCTGATATATAACTACGATACAAAAAAAAAAAAAAAAAAAAAAAATACTCTTAAAATAAAAAAAGGTATGAAAAAAAGGTGGAGCTAAAAGTGCTCTGGAATAAATTAAAATGTTGGCAACTCTGATATTTGAAAAGGCTACAGTATTATTTCATACTTTCTTACTAAATTTGCAAATATTTTTATTTATTTATTCATTACTTTTTCTAGCAACCTGTATAATTTTCTTTTAAATAGTAAATATTAATTAAAATTATAAGAACAAACTTAAAAAGAGATCCAAATACTACACTCAAAATTAAGTTTCTCGCACATTTTCGATAGAAGAAAATTAGAAGTAATTTTTGTTTTATATCATTAATTCAATATGAGCGGGGGTGAGTGGTATTTTTACTAATGAATAAAATTTAATAAACTTTGATTTTTTTTTTTTTTTTTTTTAAGATTACAAAAATAAAGATAAAAGAAAGAAGAAAAGAAGCACAAATGAGTCTCAGGGAGAGAAAAAAAAAGAGATACAAATCGATTTCTACAAGAAATGCCTCAAGTAAGGTTTTGGTTGTAAAGTCAACTTTACAAAATGTATGCTATAATCATCACAAAATGTTTTCCTATATCATTCAAACCAACAGCCTACCAGTTCTACATGCAAAAGCATTTCATAAGATAGTTTCCTCAATATTCTTTTGGTTACAAAATTTAAGAAATACTTTTTTTACAGTGACTTAGAAAAAAAAAAAAAAAAGGACTTTAGAAAAAAAGTTTGTGAAACAATATTAAAAATAAGCATTTTTATAAAATGATAATAATAATAAATACATCATTAGAAGTGAGCAGAAACATAAATGCAGATATATTTTTAATGTATATTTGTTATGGAGGGATGACAGTTTAAAAACGGCTGTATTTCCTTTTCCCCATCTCATCTTCCTTCTTCAGATGTGCTTTAAGGGAGAAATTCCAATTGAACTCTGATATTAATTATGGTTCTATTGATGCTTTAATTAATATCTCCCCAACTAATTAAAACTGATTTTTTTTTTTTTTTTTTTTTACATTTTCCCTAATTGCACACTTTATTTTACCTATATGGCAATTTTTGGAATTCTTTGACACAACACATGATTGCTGGATGCATAACTGAACAAACACACACAAATATCTTTTTTTATTATTATTATAGATGAATGTATTAAAAAAAAGTAAATTATAGATTTAAAATAAAATTACTTCAAAAGAGTCATCTGAAAGCCATTTTTTGATCCAGTATAAAATGGTTCAGGTCCAACAGTGATACCTTCCATACATTCTTGTTGAATGCTCGACATCATTTCTTTCATTTTATCAACCATTTCTCTGGACTAGGGTATTAGATATTAATATTACTCATATCGCTCAGGTAATCATGAAAATGAAATTACATGAATATTAAAACCAATGTAACATTTAAAATGAGATAATGAATACAAACATTTTAAAACTTTAAAAATATATTTTAATTAAAAATATTAAAATACACGACAGACATTTCGGCTAGAACACTAGCCCTCCTCAGTGTCAAACATACAAGCACAACATTTACAAAAATTCATAATACATCATAACAAGATTATATATTCAGGAGGAATAGCTTTAGCCTCGTTCAAGGCAGAATGTTGCATTTTAGTAAAAGCGCCCTCTAGAAAAATACAGGATTCATATATATTTACATTAGAGGCTAAAATTTTAAAGTTGTCAAAATCAAGAACATGATCACTATTGAGAGAATGGATTACGAGTTTTGATCTTAAAACTCCTGTTTTATATGAGCGTTTATGTTCCGTTAATCTAATTTCACCTGTTTTGCCAGTTTCACCGATATATGTAAAATCACAATTTTTACAAGGGATACTATAGATTACACATAGACGTTTAAAGGAGGGGGAGGGGACAGCGGGTTTAAAGTTTGAGAGAAAGTTACTAATACGGAGTTGAGGTTTAAAGCTAGTAGAGGTATTAACTGTTCTAAGCAATTTAGAGATATTTTCGGAAGCACCTTTATAATAAGGGATAGTAGTACAGTGAGTAGAATTTTTAACTTTAGGATAAACTGATTTAGATGAAAAATAGAACTCTTCTTTTAAATTCTTTTAATAAATCGAGGGGGTAACAATTATTTTTTAAATCAGAAAAAATTTTGGATAGTTCAATATTTAAAAAATCAGAACTACTACAATAATGCTTTGCACGATGTAAAAGAGTACAAATGACTGCAAGTTTATAAGATAAAGGATTGGCAGAATTGAAGTTAAGATATTGATCAGAGAAGGTGGGTTTTCTATAAACTGAAGTTGAAAAATGTAAAAAATCATCGACTGTTTTTATGCATTACAAGGATGTCTAGAAAAGAATTCATTATTAATTTCAATTTCAAGGGTAAACTGGATATCAGGACATAAAGAGTTAGCAAAATCTACAATATCGTTAACATAATGTTGCTTAGTAATTATAAAAATATCATCCACATACTTTTTCCAGAAATATTTTTTATCATGTAACTGGGAATTAATTTTGTTTTCTAAGTGTTGCATTACAATTTCAACTATAACGACAGATATAGGGGCACCCATAGCAGTTCGTTAATTTGACAATAGTAAGAATAATTAAAAAGAAAATAATTAGATGATAAATAAAAAGTGGTAAGACCAAGTACAGTATTTAAATTTAAATTAGTGTCAACATTGAAATTAGGATAAATATCTTGAATAATATCACATGCAAATTATATAGGAATAGAAGTAAAAAGAGATACAACATCAAATGATATCTATCATAATACAACTAGAGGGGACTTGAATTAATATTAAAGCATCTAGGAACCGAAAGGCAGAATTTAAAATGTAACTAGAAGAAGTAATGAGGGGTTTTAATAAATTTGATAGAAAATGTGAAAGATTGTAAATGGGTGACTTAGTATAATCAACAATGTGACGAAGGGGGATGATAGGTTTATGGAATTCAACATGAATATTCAATCAATAAATTTTATTACAATAATTAAGAAATTATAAAGAAAAGTAATTTTTATTTGTATCCATTAGACATTGCTATTATTTTATCCATTAGATGTTGTTATTATTACTGCCTAGCAATTTAAACAAAACACAAGGAGTTTTTGAAGGAAAGAGAGAAAGGAACTACATTAATTGCTTTAATTTTGTCAACTTTGATAATTATTTTCTTAGTATATGAAAGATTATAATTTTCTCTCTTCATGTTCACTTTCTCTTACTATTGCATAAATTACCAGAAACACAACTGGTCTCTACTAAATAGAAATCAATTAGAATAAACAGCAATCTGAATGAAAAATCATCACATGAGCAATGTGATTCTGAATTATTACTCTAAATAAAATACATGCAAATTTGAAATTTTATTGTAAAAGTGTTATGTTTTATTGTAAAATAAAGTGCATACCTGCCAACCTGCAAGAATTCCAAGGAGTAAAACAGCGCACAAACAAAAAAAATTGCAGCCCGCCCCCTTGTTTTTTTTTCGTTAAAAGTAAAAAAAAATCAATAACTTTGTTTTAAATTATCACAGATTTATAGTTCAACCATTCGTTTTAAAGGTATTGATGAGACCTTTCGAAAGATACCCATCTTGAAATGATGCCCCCACATGCACAAATTTTTTTTCCTAGTTAACTACTATTATTATCAATGAAACCTTTCGAAAGATACCCATCTTGAAAATTTACTCCCCCCCAGGGGGGGCAACCAATGCCCTCATATGCACAAAATATTTTCCTAGTTAATTACTACTATTATCAATAATTCATATTAATTTTACAATCACAAGTTTAAAATAACTCTCATTATGCACATTTATACAAAATTATGTCCTATACATGCCATGTTAAAAGTTTGCATAAAATGCGATCACAGTGCCACCTGTTGAGCGATTGATCCCCAAATCTATTCAGCACCAGTTTATGTCAGGGTGCAACTAAATACCAAGTTTGGTTAAATTTCATTAATTGGTTCGTGAGATACAGCGTCCACAAAAAAGTGATACAGACATTTTCTAAAAACTATCAATTCATGTTCTGGGCATCCCAAAACGTGTATATCCATCAAAAAACGGAGGTCGAAAATTTTCATGAATCCAATACTTTCTCTATATTACATATAGAAGAACGTAAAAATCGGTAGAAAAATGTTGAAATAGTAGAAAAAGAGTAAAAATAGTGATCTAGGAGTAAAAGTGTAAAAAATGTCAAAAAAGAGTAAATTTTACTCCCAGGGAGTAAAACTTGGCAGCTATGAAAGTGATTTATCATAAAAAAAAAAAAAACCCTTCAAGTTTTTTTTTTTTTTTTTTTTTTTTTAAATTTAATAATAGCTTTAATTAATGTTTTATTGTTGTTCTATTTGTTTTTCCAAAATTATTCTGGCTCAATTTTGATATTAAAGTAATATAATACTCGTACATATCAACTACTTACATTATCTTCTTGACTACTTTGTGCAGCTTCAACAGTTCTACCGTACAATTTTTCTTGAACCTCTTTTCGATTGCCTTCAACTATAACCAAAACAAGAATTCAAATATTATTGATAACATATGATTACTTAATTAACAAATGTACTTTTCTAATACTATATCAGGAATTTAGCAGAATTAAGTAATAACATGAAACATCACTGAAGTTATGTTCAATTAAATATTAGTAATTATTTAACTAAAGTATATAAAATATATACAAAATTATTGAAAATTAATCTAAATATTATAAATCAATAATAAACAACAAAGAAAAAGTATATCTCACCATAAAAAATAAAAAAATTAGGTTCAGTGGCATTATGATCAAGTTCAAGTCGAGCTTTTTTTAATTCAGCTGGAAGAAAATGCCCTCCAATATTAGAATCTGCAAGGGACTTAAAAAAAAAAATAATAATAATAATTAATCATAAATTAGTAAAAATAGTTAATAAATCATAAAACTAGATTAAAGAAATACAGTTAACTCATAATAATGACCCAACATGATGTAACAACTTTTTAAAAATTCCGATTGGCTTTCAGTTAAGATAATGCTATTTTATATTTAATATAATGACCACGAAAAGACCAAAATTCCTAATATAAGAACCTAAAAAAACAACTGTATTTAAAAAAAAAAAAAAAAAAAAAAAAAAGAGAAGGTTATTCAAAAAATTTTACTTCATTGGGAAATTGAGATGCAATTTGATGTTTGATTTTAATTGCAGACCAAACTACAAAAACTGTTTGGCAAGAAATTTCCTGAAAAAACCCCCACCAGAAATAGCTTCAAAAGAACAGATCTCTCTAAAATTCAGGGAGAGTGAAGAAAATTCATTGAATGTTCCTCATGAAGATTATTGGCAGTAAAATGGAATATTTACAGTAGAAAATAATGAAGACATTAATTGTATCCAAAAATTAATAAACTCGTAATCAAAAAGAAGCCACAAAAATAGATAACAATCTTCCAGATATATTTAAAACATTAAAAACCTTTTAAGATTACCTAGTACTAGTGCTTTCTGCCGCTAACCGCAGCTTTCCTCAGGTACGCTTTGATGAACCTGTGCACTCGGCGGTCTTATCATCTGTTTTCTCCTTCCACTCTCCTCCAGCATGGCGCACCACCCAGTGTCTATTTCTATTGGATCTGTGTTGCATGAGTTGCAGTTCACTAAAATTTTGATGGCTTCACATTTTGTTGCATTGAAATAATTATTATAATGAGCTATTTTGTTAAAGTTTTTTAAATCAATTATAATATTTTCTTTTTGGTTTATTTTAGTTAGGGCTGTTGTTATTTTATTATATTTTATATCGTTTTAGTGTTCTTTTATACGCATTTTTATTTTCCGTTTTGTCATGCCTATATAGCATCCGGCTTTTTTATTTTCATTAGTGAAATTAATTTTATAAATACCTGCGGTTCCAGAAAAATGGATTTTATCTTTATCATTTCTAATTCTTTGGAATATGTTACTATTAGGTTTTATTGGTATATTTATGCTTAACTTCAGTTTTTTAAGCAGCTTCAGTTTTTATTTTATGACTTGTACCTTTGTTATATGGGATTGGGGGAATATATTTTTATTTAGGTTTTTGTGTGTTACTAATATTATCAAGTTTTTTTTAATCTATTTTTATAGAGTTTATTTATTAAGTTCTTCCTATAACCTGCATTTTGACATATTTCAGTGATTTTTTGCAGTTCTTGTTTTAGTAAAGTTTCGTTGGAACATATGTTAATAGCGCAATTTATATAATATTGTATAACTGCAATTTTATATCTGTAAGGAGTTTTACATTTAGCATTTATAATTTCGTTACTATTGTTTTGTTGCCGATATACTGTAGTTTCAAAGTCTGCAAAAAATCCCCGAAATATGTCAAAATGCAGAGTATAGAAAGAACTTAATAAACTCTATAAAAATAGATTTAAAAAACTTGGCAATATTAATAATGCACAAAAACCTAAACAAAAATATATTCCCCCCAATCCCATATAACAAACGTACATACAAGCAGGGCTCTCACTCAATATTTGTTACAAAAAAGGGAAAAAAGGGACCACTTTTCATGAAAAAGGGGACCAATTTTGGAAAAATGGAGCTAAGAGGGAACCAGTTTTAAGAAAAAAAATCAACACTGTTATGGTATTAGCCATTTACTTTAGCGAATTGTATTGTCAATGAAATAAATAGAAAAATTTCTACACTTTCTTTTAGTAATTTCTTATATGCATAAAATCCTAATATAAAATAAAAACCAGAGCTGCTAACCTAATCCGGCAAATTGTTAGTACTGCCCCTTTTTCTACACCACTTAATTTTTAGAGTATTTGTTTTCTTCATTCATCGTGAATATATTTGAAGAGAATTACTCTAAAAATTAAGTGGTGTAAGAAAAGGGGCGGTACTAACTATTTGGTTGGCAGCTCTGAAAAACTACCTAAAGTAATCTAAAACTTCAAAATTGAAGAGACACATTATAAAATCTTCCATAGCACCTAAGAGGAAGGTGGTAACTAACTATTTTCTTCAACAGTTGAACAATTGTAAACTTTTCTTCATATGCTAGGGAAAGTAATGCATACAAATACAAGTCATGTTCATTCTGACAAGTCACTAATTACTTAAAAATGACTTTTTAACAAAATAATAATAATAACTAATATAACAAAACCTCTAATTATCAGATTTATACATAGTTCATGGTTGCAAAAGAACAATCTAGATCAGATAGGAATGAGAATAGTCAAATAACAAAATAAAAGATGTTTTTTTTTTTTCATTCATATTACCCCCCCCCCCCCAAAAAAAAAAAAAAAAAAAAAAAAAAAAAAAAAAAAAGCCAAATGAAATATATCGAAATAATTGTCTCTCACCCATTCCCCATAGAAAAGTGCTGTCCTTCTCAAAAAGCAAAATCAACTAAGTACATTATTATTATTATTATTATTTCAGAAAATTGAAATTTATTGAAATTTTTATTTGAATAATTTCTAATCATTAAGAAAAAAACTATTTAATTAAAAAATATTTTGTAAATAATTGTTGAAACAAAATTTTTTTGCCACTAACTGACAAAAATTTTATATATTTTTTTTAATTTTTTTTTTTTTTTTTTCAAGATTAATCTCTAAATATGTTATTATTAATTACACACATAAAAAGAAAAGGAAACTTTTTTTTGTAAAAATGGTATATATATATATATATATATCCACTAATTGATAAATTACGTGCTAATCCCATAGCCAATTCATAAAGCTTTTTTTTTTTTTTTTCCCTCCAAGATCAGTCGAAGAAATACATGCTGTAATTTTAATTACAATTAATTAGCACTTATTTCCTTGCTTATTTTCAAATATCATGTTTTTTACAAAGCTGTTTTTCGATATATATGATCACTTAACTACAGTTTTTTATTTTATTTATTTATTTACTTATTTTGTATGTGTGTGTGTGTGCGCGCCCCTAACTGATTGAATGTGCCATATTCTGGTAGCTGATATCTGAAATGCGGAATCATTATGCCAGTGATAAATAAAAGCAAAATTTCAACTGATAAAATCCTGTTTTGGTTAAATTTCAGAGTAAGAATAAAGCTCATTTTGGAGCATTAAATTACTGTTTTACAGCATATTTCTTAGTTTGGAACAGCTAAAGTGCATTTTCTGATGAAAAATATCCTTTTTTTTTTTTTTTTTGTAACATATTTTTGCTTAATATTAAGAAAAAATTATATCACTACGGACATGTTTTTGCACATGTGCGCATCATCATCAAATCTAATAGAAAATTTACTTATCACATCATACTCATAGCACATGATTCTTAAAAGTTTTATATGGTGCTAATAACAAATTGGACATAGAGGGCTATCTAGCTTTTTTATTTCATTGCATAGGGAAAAATTGTTTTTGAATGAAACTGTTTAATTACTTCATGGTGAGATCTTAAGTATGCTAGAATGCTATTTTTTCAGCTGTTTTTCACCATTAATTAATACTGTTTTATCTTATCAGCTGATGATTATTTTAAAAGCCATTTATTTGGCAAATTATATACAATATTTCTGCAACTGATTGCCAAAATAAGTGACTATTTCGCTAGAAAGGGACAAAATTTATATTTGATTGCAACTACTTACTGAAAATAGGCTATAATTTTTGTCCCTATGTATTCAAATTTGTGTTTTTTTTTTTTTTTTCCATAGCTGATTTCTCAAAATATGCGATCTTTGTGATCGATCGACGAAATACTCGATCATTTCAGCGCTAACTTATAAAATTCGCGCTATTTTTCAGATTCTCGGATTTTCGCGATCGATCGACGAAATATGCGATCATTTCAACACTAACTTATAAAATTCGCGCTATTTTTCAGATTCTCGGAATAGCAAATAATTTTGAGACCTATCGTCGAAATAGGCGATAATTTCACCACTAACTGAAAAATTTCGCGCTTTTTTCAAAGCAGATTCCCGAAATATGTAATATTGCCAATGACTGTCGAAATAGGTGGTCATTTTGGTGAGCTTTTTTCTTTTGTACTTTCGATCTTTTATAAGTTAGCTCTTTAAAAAAAAAAAAAAAAAAAAAAAAAAAAAAAAGTATATTTTTTAAGCAGATTCAATAAATAGGTAATTTTGCGATCGATCGCTGAAATATTGTAATCATTTCATCGTTAATAGATAAAATTAACATTTTTTTTTTCTTTCTTTTCAAAATAGATTTCCGAAATAGGCAATAACTTTGCAATTGATCGTCGAAATACGCGACCATTTCTCCATTATTTGATAAAATTAGCACTCTTTCAAAACAGATTCCGGAAATATATTATTTTTGCTACAAACTGCCAAAATATGCGATCATTTTACTGCTAATTAATACAATTTGAGATTTATTGAAACAGGTTTCCCAAATATGCGGTATTTGTGCGACCGATCGCCGTAATATTCGATTATTTTACTAGTTAGCTTATAAAATCAGCGCTGTTTTTCAAAGGGAATTCCCAAAATAGGTAATTTTGCGACCTACACTGTAATACGCGATTATTTCACTGCTAATTGATAAAATTCACGCTTTTTTTTTTTCAAAGTAGATTCCTAAAACATGTGATAATATTGCAAGTGATCGCCGAAATAAACCAAAATTTCACTGCTTGCGGAATTTTTGATGACAGATATTTTTAATTTGGACGCGAATCTCGCCATTTTGCGAGAACGAATTTCGACTCTAAACAAATTCGATGACTAATCAAAGAATTTCACTTTTCAGAGAAAAAAAAATGGAAAGAGTTACTAGTTTTTGAAAAAAAAAAAAAAAAAAACAGGAAATTTGCGGCTGGCGAAAAGTTCTAACCCTTGTATAGTATAAGATGTTAGTACATTGTCTTAAATCTATTTAAATTTTGTTTCTATATAAAACGATAGACTTAAAAAAATCGGCTCTTGCAATTAATATTTTAACGATTTTCGGAATTTAGCTGAGCATCGATAAAAATTTCATGGTCGGTTAATTGTCCATAAAAATGGACTTTACGGACCAAGTAGCAAAAAAACAGACATTTACGGACTAGAAGTAAAAAAACGGATCAATTCCCCCAAAACGGACCTAGTGGGAGCCCTGTACAAGCAGGGGTGCAGAAAATGTTCAGACCTCGGAAATTTCCCCAGAACCACAGTATAAATTTCCCTCAATAATGCAAAAATCTACTTTGCAATACAAAGTCATTTGTTCTATGTAATAAATCTTTAAGAGAATAAGTATACAGTGTAACATAAAAATATCGCTGTTACTGTATAATTATAGGAACTTCAAAGCAGCAAATTTTTATTTTTTATTTACATTTTTATTTTCTCTTAAAAAATATTTAGAATTTCCCCAGTTAGTTTAAATTTCCCCCGAACCTCGTTCGGGCGTTCGGACATATTCTGCACCCCTGTGTACAAGTAATAAATTAAAAACTAAAGCTGCTAAGTTAAGCATAAATATACCAATAAAACCTAATAGCAACATATTTCAAAGAATTAGAAATGGTAAAGATAAAATCCACTTTTCTGAAACCGCAGGTATTTATAAAATTAATTTCACTAACGAAAATCAAAAAACCAGATGGCATGACAGAATGGAAAATAAAAACACGTATAAAAGAACACGAAAACGATATAAAATATAATAAAATAACAACAGCCCTAACTAAAAAAAACCAAAAGAAAATATTATAATTGATTTCAAAAACTTTAACAAAATAGCTCATTATAATAATTATTTCTATGCAACAAAACACGAAGCTGTCGAAATTTTAGCGAACCGCGACTCATGCAACACAGATCCAATAGAAATAGATGCTGGGTGGTGCGTCATGCTGCAGGAGAGTAGAAGGAGAAAACAGATGACAAGACCGCCGAGTGCACAGGTTCACCAAAGCATACCTGAGGAAAGTCGTGGTTAGCAGTAGAAAGTAGAGATGGGATAAATAGTTACTTTTCAATAATAGGTTACTTCGTTCCATACTTCCTTTGGTAATAGGTTTTTGCAACATATTATTTTTATAACCTATTACTTTTTAATTTACATATGGCTAATGTATTTCTAATCCTTTCTGGATGATATACAATATATACATGTGTCCTACATAGTGGATGCCGTTCATGTTTTTAAGTCCCAATGCTTTCGAATAGTAATCTTCACTTTATTTAACACTAGAATTTCTTCAATTAGAAAAAAAAATAATAAAACGCTGATATGAAATAGTGGTAGAGTCAAAATTTTACACAAACGTTTGTCCCAATCGAGTAAGCTTAAGGTTCATTAAACCAATTCCTTTAAACACGAAAACGGAATATTTCAAATAATATCAAGAAACACGTACATGAGAGCCGTTCTCTTGAAAAAAAAAAAAGAATTCTCATATTATAAGCCATATATGTAATTAAAAAACAATTAAATAATAATAGCAAATTTTTAAGAAACATCTTTAAGGCATCCCAAATTTTAAACTACCGAGTGACTGTTTCTTTTGATTTTCCGAAGAACTTGAACTTTCCAGATTGACAAGAAAATTAGTGTGTTTCACTCATACTTAGCAAACAGTCACTTTGAATATGTTTCTAAAATTAGAAACACTTGTTAAAAAATATAGATTTTGCTTACAAAAATTGCATAAAATGATGTATTTTCTCAGACACTTAATTTTTACATAAGAGCATAATTAACTATTCTTAACACCTTTACTCATTTTAAATCTAAAAAAATAGTTTCAAGAAAAAATCAGATTTAAAAAAAAAAAAAAAAAAAAAAAGTGAAGAAAAGCTGAACAGTAAAAATAAATAAATATTCAATTTTCTTCTCAAATTATTCTTAATAAAACCACAATAAATGCTGTATGTCATTACGCATTTTCAATTCCATCTGCTATAAGCAATTAAAATATAAACAAACACTCCTTCCTTTCAATTATCAAACATCTGTTTCCCAATACGCAAGCGAATCCAAACCTAGCAAGTGTAATGTCATTCCTCACCTTCATGACTACATAGTAATCAACATCTAATAATCACCCCTTACCTATTTCTGCTATCTGCATAAATTAACACTATTTCGTTAAACCGTAATATCAAAGTTTTTTATTCAAACGATTTTATTATCCCATGAAAAATAATCAACACCAAATAAAATCATTTCTAAATTAATATGAGCACGAAGCTATTTGTCCTAAACGTTAAAATTTTCTTGCTTATTAAAATTATTTTGATTAATATATTTCACAAGGAATATTCCGTAATACATTCTAGAAAATATTATCATTGCAAAATTATCGTTAAAAAAATAATACATCTGCAGCTATATTATTTTTTTAACGATAATTTTATGAACTTGGAAATGAAAAGATATTATTGATTCAGAATATCACAGAGTAACAGATTGCATGAATTCGTTTGCATTGCTTACTGAGATTTCAGACCTATTTTTTTTTCAGACGTGAAGTAACGAATTGATTCGAACATCTGCGCGAAAAGTCTGATGCGAATCTTTAGCCGGCGTTCATAATTTTGTTTTTGTATTGTAAATAAAATAAAATAAAATAAAAAAGTAATTATATAAAAGAAGTAATTCAAGCTTTTTACTTGTATAATGGTATATTATATCAGTTTTATTTCTTGTGTATTTCGCGTGCAGAGATAAAGTTGAAAATATTATTTTTTTAATAGGATATTTTTTGTAATATATTACAGTGCTAATAGGCTACAATGCAATAATAATATTATTTATTATGTTACGTGAAATAACGCCCATCTCTAGTAGAAAGTGCTAGTACTAGGTAATCTTAAAAGGTTTTTAATGTTTTAAATATATTTTTAGTTTTACCTTTTTAATTAACTTTTAAATTAATCTTCCAGATATTTAAGAAAATCAAAGTAAAGGAAATGAATAATTAGAAAACATTAATCTTTTAAAAATGCCCTTTCCCAATTTCAAAATTACAAAACTCGATTATTGATTTCTCCACAAAATATTAAATACATAATTGATTGTTCATAAATCGATAGATGAACTTAATTTTTGTACAGTACATACACTGCTCATATTCCTTCTTTTTTTTTTATTACATAAATTCTATCAAAGTAAAATTACTCTTTCATTTAGAATTTCTTATGGCATTATTTGTACTCTATGGTACACATACACTGCACAATTATTTTAAATGATCATTTGGAATCATTATTTTTATTTTCATCAAATTTGAGAAAATTATATTGTTTCTCATCAGTTAAAATTGTAAATAATTGTATTTATTTTTGTATAAATTCTTTCAAAGAGGCTTAATAAGATTATAAAATGTTAATTTTCTGGATTTCTAGTTGTTTTAGTGTTAAAATAACCTATTTTTCTCTTTAAAACGCATTAAAAAGCTCCAATAAGGCAGATAATGGATTTGACGCCAAATTTGGCAATTTTTTGCCCTTGGCGACTGATGGCGAGAAAATCCTTATCGATATACCAAATATGGAAGCTGAAATATGATTGGCTGATGAGGTATGGGAAATTTCTCGAACAATCTGGGTTCGATAGAGCAGTATAAAAGAAAGTCTAGTGCGCCAAATCGAGCGTGTATCAGTCAGTTTCGCCAATGCTTGCATTGCTATTGAAAGAGTCTAAGCCTCTTTGGTAATACAGTGGCATTTCTGTATGTGTAATGCTATGCAGTTTGTATTGTGGATTTTATGTTGACAGCTGTTAATTAAGCTGTGTTTATAGGTGGAATTGAAGCTGATACTCAGTTTATAGACCTGTATTCTTCTGGAATTATCTGTAAATAAAACTCCTGAATTTTTGCAAGTTTCACCTCTCATTCTCGGACAATTTACGAATACCCAAGTACGCAACATTTCTGGTGTCAGGAGTGGGATTGTCTGTGAATGGTGATAACTAGAGCTATGGAGCAAGAAATGAAGAATCTTCTAGAAGGGTTAGCTGCCCAAATGAGTGGAATGAAAGATAGCCAAGTCAAGAAATGAAAGACAGTTTGGGAGAAGGACAGGAAGAGATGAAAGCCAAATTGCTTGAAGAAATTAAATTAAAATTAAATAAAGATGAAATGAAGAAAGAGCTTTCGACAGTAAAGGAAGTAAAATAAAAACTGTAAAGTAAATTACCAGTTGTGGAAAATAGAATGGATGAAATTGAAGCTGGCTATAACATTTTCCTGCAAATAAAATTCAAATTGATTTGACAGTAAGTTTTTCGGATTTGGGTTTGTTTTGGAACAAGCAGTAAAATTTTTGTACAAAAATAAAATATTTTAGCTTAAATTACAAGCATAAAAATTTCGTGTAGCAGATGCTTATAAACACAATTGTTTAATCACCTCAATCAACCGATTAACCATTTGAATCTAACTAATTTTTTGAAATATACTGAAATTTTGCAGTTTTAAGTTTGTTCACTCCTGAAAAACTTTCAAACAGTGTTATGTTGTATGTCTGATAATAATAACTGATTAGATGTTAGAGCCACTGGCTCTAACATCCATTTAGAAAGAGGAACATTGCAACAAAGAAAACTCAACAAATAAGCTTTCATATTTGATTTATATGAATGTTTGCCAATTTTTATATATAGATGTTAAATATTATGGCTAACCTTAAAAATAAAGGGCTTTCAGTAAAAAATAAGAACTTTTAAAGTCCTTATGAACCTTGTAATTGGAAACACTGACACATTTTTCTGAGCATATTTGAAATTGTTACTTTAAATAATTGGTTTTGTCTTGCTGATACAATTATAGAATGGTGCAGGTTCATGCTTGGCACTTCCTACGTGGTTAATCTTCTGTAATCAAATACTTTGCCAAGTGTTAAAATATTGTTTTAATAGACTATTGGATATTTTTAATAATAATTATATTTTATTATATATATTTGAAATACTTTTACATTACTACATAATTACATTTTGTTACATAAATAAATAAATAAATAAAAACAATAATAGTGAAAATAAAATATCATAAGTAACAATTTGCTTGGTTTTTATTTATCCAATATAGATTTTAATATTATATTAACTTGCTTGGTATGTATTTATCCAATATAGATTTTAATATTATATTAACTATAATTTTTTTTAATAACAAAAAGTGACAAAACACCATTTATAAAATCTGTGTTAGGATCAAGAAAATAAAATAAATAAACAAATAAAAATATAAAATAATATAATATATATAGAGAGAGACAGCAGAATTTTACTGTTATTACTTATTTTTAAAGGGGGTATATTTTAAATGTAAGTAATTAAATAGGGTGACTAATATTAGAACTTTAATTCCTTGACTTTCCATGACTATTTTTTTACCATTTTCTGTGACTTATGCTTTTTTTTTTTTTTTTTTACAAAATTAGTGAATAATTTAGCAATTTCCACAAAATGTGTCAAAATTCCTTGACTATTCCATGACTTTTCCAGGTTCACGTAAATTCCCCAATTTTTCCATGAATCCCTGACTGGTGACCACCCTGCCAAAAAGATACCTAAAACTGAAATCTTCAAATATGAGAAATAAACAATTCTATACTAGAATATAATAATACTTTTGCACATCATTTTTTTTTTTTTAAATCAAAATACTTACTCCAGCAATAGAGTCTGCTAAGCTACCAAATTGTGAAATAACTATTTTCAAATTCTCAGGGTGAGGAACTTCAGTTCGATTAATAACAGTAAACATATTATCCATTCCTTGCATTAATTTTTTCTGAGGAAAGAAAAAAAGTATGTTTAAATAAAATTAAATATCAACAAAAAATAAATGTGAAAAATGTTTAAATGTGAAATATCTGAACCATACATTCAGATGTTTCATATGTGCTACTTCAAAAATAAAAGCAATTTTACTTCTATGATACAAATTTTGTAAAAAGGTATAAAAGAATAGTTAATTATGAAAATATTATATCGATAAAAAATAATGCCTAAAATTTCCCAGTAATCTCACTTTTCCAATGTAGCACTTTATAATCCAAGATTCAATAATAGGACTAAATCTAAAAGCATTTTAGCTTACTTTAGTATGATCATTTCTGTTTGTGTTAATCAGCTGTATAAAATTAATGCAGGTGCATATTCCCCAGAAGTCTCAAGGAGCCTGAACTGTCATGTAAATACACTGATGGAAAAAAAAATCCCAACACCAGGAAGGAGCTGTGCTAGATAAACGAAATTTGGTAGGCGTGTTTATACATCTGAAAGATGGCGTCGATTCAAATTTCAAGCTACGCATATAAGTGTGGCGCTAGTAGCGACACTATGAACATGCAAATGAGGTTTGCTTTAAATAAGCGCTGTAAGGTTCGTGATTGTTATTTACAGTTGAGATTTGACGTAGTGGGTTAATGTTAGTCAAGGATGCCTCTAAGAAGACGAAGAAGCCATTATCAACAGCTCACTGAGTTTGAACGAGGTCGTGTAGTAGGGCTACGAGAAGATGGGTTTTCTTTCCGCGATATTGCAGAAAGACTTGGCAGGAATGTATCCACTGTGCATGAGTGTTGGCAGCAGTGGTCAAGGGAAGGTACTGCCTCAAGAAGACTGGGTTCCGGGCGGCCACGTGGCACTACTGAGAGGCAAGACCGCCGTGTTCGGCGTATGGCTGTGGCTAATCATACTGCGTCTGCAGCTGAAATTCGAGCTGCAGTTGGCACCACAGTGACACAACGAACTGTTAGAAATCGGTTACTTCAAGGACAGCTCCGAGCCAGACGCCCTGTAGCGTGCATTCCACTGACTCCAAACCACTGCCGTTTACGACGTGAGTGGTGTCTAGCTAGAGCTCATTGGAGGACGGAGTGGAGATCTGTTGTGTTTTCTGATGAAAGCCGGTTCTGCCTTGGACGCAGTGATAGCCGTGTGTTGGTTAGAAGGAGGCCAGGTGAACGCCTGCTAGCGACCTGTCTGAGGCCTAGACACACAGGCCCTACTCCTGGAGTTACGGTTTGGGGAGCAATTTCGTATGACAGCAGGAGCACTCTCGTGGTTATCCCACACACCCTGACTGCAAATTTGTACGTCAGTCTAGTGATACAACCTGTTGTGCTGCCATTCATGAACAGCATTCAAGGGGGTGTTTTCCCACGGGATAACGCTCGCCCTCATACCGCTGTTGTAACCCAACATGCTCTACAGAGTGTCGACATGTTGCCTTGGCCTGCTAGATCACCAGATCTTTCTCCAATTGAGCACGTATGGGACATCATTGGACGACAACTCCAGCGTTATCCACAACCAGCATTAACCGTCCCTGCATTGACCGCCCAAGTGCAACAGGCATGGAACTCCATCTCACAAACTGATATCCGACACCTGTACGACACAATGCATGCACGTTTGCATGCTTGCATTCAAAATTCTGGCGGTTACACCAGTTACTAATGTACCAACATTTCACATTTGAAATGGCTCTTCTCGCCAATGGCTCTACCTGTGATCTTGAAACTTTAATCAATTAAATATGTTACCTAGACAAATGTATTGCTGAAATTTCATTACTGTACAGTAATTTTTTCTTGGTGTTGGGATTTTTTTTTCCATCAGTGTAGCTAATTCTACAAGAAGGTGAGTAAATGAGTAAATAAATGTAAGATAAGAAAATGAGTTGAGCACCATCCATAAAATAAAGAAAGGACGGAACAAAATATCCATGTAAATGATCAGAGCTCACTTTTTTACTACATTTCAGTAGCTAAGGAAACATATAGCATACCGATCTCTTAACTCTGCCAATTCAAAAGCAGAATTCCTTAGCGCATAACCTAAATACTGTGAAGTACTAACATTGGATACATGTTAATGAAGATAAGTAAACTCCTACAAGACTGTCTCTTTATTGTTCAAATCAATGTGTGTCAAATTTTCTTCATAAATATGTGACAAATATATGCAAAGTACAAGGCATTTTATGATCTTTGCTGAGACATGTGATCTTTGATATTGATGTATAATGAATTTCATACAGCTTTTTGTGAGCTTTCCCAAGTTGTTTTTGTCATTCCTGACCCACCGTCATTTATATTTTCCATACATAAAAGCTATATTACTGACTTATGTCACAACAGCAGTCATTAATAAATGACAACAATACTTTTGTGTAATTTAAGATTTTTTATTAGGGAGTCAACTTCAATAATGCAACACAGTCAGGTAGACAACCAGGAATTTTTAAGACAGGAGAACCTTGATCACACAGCATTGCAGATGTTGTTAACAGGCGTTAATAGCAAAAACATTCGTCTATGCACATGGATTTTCTGATTTTCATGATCTCAGTGTTTGTCTCAGGGGCAAATTTTGCTGGAAATACAAGAAATTATTTTTCATTATTTTTTATTGCTAAATATGTTTTTTTCCTATTCTTTTCTTTTACTTTATGCCATATTAAATGCATTTTTTAATTTTCAAAATTATTCCAGAAATAACAGTTTCTTTCTTAATTTCTTCAGAAAGATTGTTTTAGTGAATTTTACAAATCACGAAACTTAACTTATATTTACAGAAAAGGAAAAGTTAAATTAAATATATTTAGATAAAGAAATATTATGACACCTAAATAATAAATTTAATTAAATTGTTATTTTTAAATTTATTTTGATTTTACAATATACACCTGAAACATCAAACTTTAGATTCTGCATGTTGACCTGCATGTAATATAATGCAGAGACTTAGCATTCAGTATTACTTAGCATCCCAGGAGCAGAATTATATCTGATGTTCTGCAACAGGACATCAAAATTTACAAATGGTCTACAGGTATTTTGTCCAAATTTGTCAGACCCCAGTTAATGCGAAATAAGCATAAAAATAATACTTATTAGTGAAATATTTATTACACATTTATAAAAAAAAAAACATGATATCAAAATTTTATAATCTAAAACTGAGGAATACACTCAGAATTTGTAATTTTGTCAATGACTTTTGGCATTAATATTATCACATTAATGTGGATATACTACTTACAAAATGTTTATAAATTTTGCCTATACATTGAAACGATGAGTGTAGCCAGCAATTTTCTGATGTCCTAACAGATTCACAGGTCAGTTGAACATATCTAGGTTATATTAATTTTAGAATGTTAGATTTATCATCATCATCCAGTTGGGGGATAGATGAAATGTTCTGCAAAAGCCTCAATTGTTCAGCGACGTACATCGTAATTTTAAGCACTTTCTGCTCCTGGGCTTAGCATGGAATTAAATTGATCTGTAAACTTAATCAATACTCTAAATCAACAAAATATATGTATTGCTAAAAAATTCAAACAATTTGAAATAGACATTTGAATTACACATATAATTCTTAACAGAAAATAAATTAGAAGTTGTCTTAACAGATAAAAATTTCATTTCTTTTTTTCACATGGATTTAAAGAGAGAGAAAAAAAAAAATCAAGATGAGGATATGATCAGGCAAACATAATCATAAACATTCAACTTTTTTTTAGAAAGTTTTAAAAATGAAAATAAATTATAATTAATAGTAAATTTAAAACATTAAAACTGAACCCCCCCCCCCCCAACACACACGCACACACAAAAAGGATTTAAAAAAAAAAAAAAAAAAAAAAAAAAAAAAAAATGAATAAATCATGCCTGATTTTTCTGGTGTATGAAGATTTCTATTTTCTCCTCTTAGAACTTAATATTTAAATTATAATTCATAATTATACAGAAAGTAAAAATATAGATTATTTTAATTAGGACATTAGGACAGTCAGTCATGCCCAAAGCTAAAATACTTTATTGGAAGTTATAATGAATGACTGAAAACACAATTAAAGAAGAATTTTAACATTGGATACATTTACTATGTGAATAGATATATACATGTAAACAGAATTTAGAAAGTACAGTTATTTAGTACATACATACATATTTTCACAAAAATTTCCTCTACTGAATTTTATTATATTGTTTGTTGTCTTATATACAATTTACTGTAAGAGATGAGGGTACCTTTGCAGACATATCAGAAGGTCCATTTTCAGCGACTGCACTGAGGGCGCCACCAAATATTTCAGCATCTGGGAGAGCTTCCATAGGCAATCTTAATAGTTTACTTATTTCTTTATTTTTTGCCTAAAATATTTTCAGGTGGTTTCAATATCTAACATATATTTCAGCAAAAATTCAAAAAGTGCAAATTCAGATAGTTAGGTCTCAGAACATCAATCGCTTATTTATGTTTCAAGTTAGTATCGTAATTTAGAATTTTATAAAAATAAAATTTTAAGGAATTTAATTATGGAGAAATAGCATTAAAATAATATGGATTATAAAACAGAAACTGACACACATAAAATATACTAACAAATATTGCAAAATTACTTTAGAAATACAAAATGAATTTTTATAAAAAGTATTTATTATATCCAAGTAACATATCCAAGTATATATATCCAAGTAACAATATGTAAGCCAAGAAATTCTTGAACATTATTCACTCAGAAAAATGTTTTTTTATATTATAGTTTCAGAGAATGATATAAATAAATAATACAGTAATAATTAGACAATTACATAATCATTTCCACAAAATAGTGGTTTCATCAATTCAATTAAATTTAAAGAGGAATTATTATTGTTGATTCATGGGAAGCGGTAAAGGCGACAGCCGATCAGAAGTAGACAGTCATGTGACCAGAAAGAGAAAAAAAACTCATTCTTTTTCTTTTTTATTATTGTTGATTCTGTTTTCTCTCTGAACTATTCAAAAAACTGAAGTAACTTTATTCTTGAATTGACATTCTAATATTCAGGCTGCATTCGTACAGCCAAGTAATCCATTAATTGTTATATTATTAAAACAATAAGTATTCTTCTGTTTATTCTTTATAATTCATTCAAGGCATAAAGCCTTTATACGTATTCTGAATGTTTAAACCTGTGCTAAAGTTTGTGAAAGATTCTGTTTTTATTCATAAAATTCTGAAAGAAAATCTCTGATTAAATCACCTATAGTAAGCAATCGGATTTCATCTTTATTGACTTGCCTAAAATGTTTTTTCAAGCGACCAGAGGAAATGCAGGAGAGAGGTGAGTTAGCTTTTCTTAATATTATGCATGCTGAAACTTATTTCGTTTTAGTAAAATGTTTTGATGCAGGTCAATTCTTTATGCATGAGTCTAGTTATAATTAATCAACATGTTTTTGGTCCGTCCTAGAGCCATGAGTCTATCGATGATTTATATAGATATATAAAAAAAAAAAAAAACTATATATATTTAATATGTATTTGATATTCTTATTCTAATTCGTAATCATTTATTCTTAAAATGATTTATTTTTGTTCTTGAATGTTTGTTCTGTAATTCGAAGGCCTATAGTTATGTGTATTTAAACTTATATATTCTAAAATGCCGAAATTATCTAAGCAAGTTTTATTATTTGAAAATTTATGTAAGGAAATCGATAGTTTTAGAGATAGAGTAAAGGGGTGTAGTAAAGATGAACAATCTAAGGTTAAATTATTAAAAACCAAAGTTCAATCGTATGATCATGAAATCGCGGAAATATTTAAAAATTTATCCGCTAAAGAGAATGAGGATTATATGGATATGTATTTGAGATATAAGGGAGTGGTTTTTGATTTACTGGTGGAGTTAGAGGACAAAACAGAAGTAAATGCGTGCGATTCAGATACTCACGCGGAAAATAAAGATGAGAAAAATGGTAAATCGTCTCTTATTAAATTACCTAAATTTGATCTTCCAAAATTTTTTGGGGAAACCGAAAATTGGATTTCTTTTAAAGAAATTTTTAATTCGACAATTCTACAAAATAATCAGTTATCCAAAATTGAAAAACTGCAATATTTACATTCTTCAGTGTGCGGAAACGCAGCTAAATTAATTTGAGGATTCGCTCTAAAAGAGGAAAATTTAGATCAATGTTGGGAAATATTAAATGAAAGATATGAAAATAAAAGACAATTAGCATTGAGTCAAATTAACAAAATATTTTCTATGAAAATTGTAAAAGCAAACAATGCTAAAACTTTACTTGAGTTATTAGATACTTGTAACGAAGCCGTCAGAAACTTAAAAACTTTGGGTTTAGATTCTAATGCGTTAAGCGACTTAATTATAATAAAATTCATGATGGGGAAATTGGATGAATCGTTAAAACAGAGATGGGAATTAATGTTGGATAGTGATAAATTGCCTGATCTTGATCTTTTTAGGAAATTCGTTGAGCGCGAAGCGCGCGGTGTTGAAGAGATAAAATGTAAACAAGACGTAAAATTCACTAATTCGAAGAAATCAAACGTATTGAGTACAATTGTGAAAAAGGAAAATATGTGCATTCTTTGTAATGAGCGTCACGCGCTATTTAAATGTCCGACATTTAATTCAAAACCGGTTAAAGAAAGATGGAAATTTGTTGAATTAAATAAGTTATGTCAAAATTGCTTACGCCAAAATCATAGGCTGGAGAATTGTAGGATAAACATTAATTGTAAAAATTGTGCAGAAAAACATCATACATTGCTACATGTTTATGGTAGAAATATAAATTCTGAAAGGGCGAATCATGTATCGCCAGATATATCAGTCTCTAATAGTGCTCAGTTTTATTCTAGTAATGTTTTGTTATCTACAGCACTAATTAAAGTTAAATCGAATAAAGGAAAAATTATGCATTGTAAAGCTTTGATAGATAATGCTAGTCAAAATTCATTAATTACTAAGGAATGTGCTAAGCGACTAAATTTGCCCTTACGGAGCACGTCGCATAGTATAATAGGGATTAATTGCGTTTTAGCAGAAACTGCTCTCAACGAGACAGAATTTAAATTCACTCCGCATTTTTCGTCGGAGTCATTTTCAGTCAGCGCTTTTATAGTTGATAGGGTTACCTCACCTCTCCCTAATTTCCAACTACCGCAACATGATTGGCCACACATAAAGGGATTACAACTAGCGGATCCCAATTATGATGTTAGTGGTCCAATCGATATTCTTCTTGGGGCAGAAATAGTCGCCTCAATCTGCAATGGCAGTCCAATTCAAGGGCCAGCAGGAACTCCTACAGCATTCCCCACAAAGCTGGGTTACCTCCTTTCAGGACGAATAAACAGTTTTCAATGTACAAATATCAGTTTAATGTGCCATATGACTATTGATGATGATATCAACAACACTTTAAAACAATTTTTTGATACAGAATCAATTCCAAATGTAGAATCAAAAAAGATAGAAAATGATCCCGTGGAAAATATTTATGTGAACACAACTAAAAGAAATAGTCAGGGAAGATATGTCGTTCATCTACCGTTTAAGCCAGATAAGGCACTAGGTGACAGTAAGTCAGGTGCTATTTCAAGATTTCTTTCCATTGAAAATAAAATTAAAAAGAACCCACAATTAAAGAGGGAGTATTCGAATTTCATGAACGAATATATAAATTTAGGTCATATGACAAAATTAAATCCAGCTGAAATTAATGAAACGCCACATTATTATTTACCGCATCATGCGGTGGTAAATGAAAACTCTGAAACAACAAAATTACGTGTAGTATTTGACGCCTCGTTTAAAACAACAAATAACAAATCTTTAAATGACATTTTATATATTGGTCCTAAACTACAGTCAAATATTTTTGACAATTTAGTAAAATTTCGAGCCAACCCTGTAGCGTTCAGTGCAGACATAGCTAAAATGTATCGGCAAATCTTAATTGCAAGGAAACATAGAATCTACCAAAGAATTGTTTGGAGAGAATCTCCCAATGACCAATTATCCTTTTACGAATTGAATACTGTCACCTACGGAACAGCTTGTGCACCCTATTTAGCGTTACGCACCCTTAAGCAATTATGTGAGGATGAGGGACAAAATTTTCCATTGGCAACAGAAATTGCCAAGGAGAATTTTTACATCGACGACTTATTGTCAGGGGCACAATCCCTTCAATTAGCAAAAGATAGAATAATGGAGCTGCAGGCTCTAATGCAAGCTGGAGGTTTTAAACTTAGGAAATGGGCTTGTAGCCATCCAGAAGCGCTCTCTGATATTCCAGAGGAAGATAAGGCTAATTCGGTCATTCATTTTTTTGAGGATAAAGAAAAAATAAATCAAAGAGTACTAGGAATGTTCTGGGATTTAAGTGAAGATACTCTTCAAGTTAGAACCTTAGCTGATCAACAAATTAATACGAAAAGACAGTTGCTCTCCGTAATTGCGCAAATTTATGATCCCCTCGGAATTATTTCGCCATCTACAATAACCTTAAAACTCATTCTACAAAAATTGTGGAAGTTGCAATCAACGTGGGATGAGCCTATACCTCCAGATATTTTGCAAGAATGGAAAACTTTTTATAATGAAATTAATGAGTTTAAATCTATGTCCATTCCACGCTATGTAGGTTCAAATACTAAAGATTGTACAGTTGAACTGCATGGCTTTTGTGATGCCTCTCCGAGGGCGTATGCGGCAGTCGCATATTTAAAGATCATAACAAACACGATTCAGGTATATCTAATTGCTGCTAAAACTAGAGTCGCACCCATAAAAGTACTCACTTTACCGAAATTAGAATTGTGTGGGGCTGTACTCGTAGCTGAGTAGTGCTGGACGATATCAGAAATTAAATATCGCGATATATCACCAAGTTAATATCGATATTAGTGATATATTGCGATATTTCTTTCAAGATAGGAAAAAATAGACATTTGTTATTTTTTAACAACATATGCACACGAATTTTAAAGTATACAAGTATAGAGTGTTCTCCATGTATTTTCTGGTATATTACTACCATAACTTTATCATTAAAAAAAAAAAAATCATAAAAAGTGAATCAATATTTTGTGTTTCTTATAACTTATACTATTGCTTTTTAGTATACCTCTGTATAGTTTATCCTCTATTCTTCCCATTTTAAGCTTTAATTATTTTAAAATCATATTTTAACACAGCTAATATGTGATCTGTGTTTTATTTGTACCAAGTATATCAAAATTCATAATTCTACTAAAAATAAAGCTTAAGAAAATTTGTCTTAAGATGTAGGTATTAAATAAAAAGGAAAATCATTTTAAATAGTTAAGAAATGCCATTGGAATTGGATACACCTTTTTTGGTCGTAGAGAGTAATATTTTTTACTTAAAACTCTTATATGCATCCTAAATGTCAGTTACTTGTCATTTTTATTTTTGTTTCTGCTTACCAAATCATTACAATATTTTTTAAATGTATATGTGTTCAATTCACATTCATAATAGTTT
The DNA here is from genome assembly GCA_963930645.1 of Salticus scenicus. NCBI lineage: Eukaryota > Metazoa > Arthropoda > Arachnida > Araneae > Salticidae > Salticus > Salticus scenicus. The sequence goes on along the minus strand of OZ005655.1, from coordinate 40,779,028 downwards.
CACAACAATTGAAAATTGAATTATATATATATTATATATATGTATACATTATATATATATGTATACATTGTCAGTATAAAAATTATATTATTTAAACAATATTATGTTAAAGTTTCATTTTGTTACTTAAAGTAACTCATTTTGCATTTAAACCAATTTTATTTAACATGTACGGCTTAAAAAAAAAAAAAAAGAAAAAAAAAAGAAAGAAAGAACGAAGGAAAAGGAAGGAGAAAAAATAAACGCTACACAAAAAAAGTAATAAACTATCCAATATTATATATTTCTATAAAGAAACTGTCACTGTAAAATTACTGAAGATAAAACTTTATTTTACATCAGTCAGATAGCACCCTTTCTCCCTTCCCATGTTATCCAATGGGATTTTTGTCGCGTTGTTTTATAAAAATATTTTATTAAAAAATGAACTTTTTCGAATTCTGTTTTTTGAATATTACTCTTTGAACAGGTCGTCTTTTAGCTTAAATTCTGTTTATTGAATATTAACTCTTTGAACAGGTCGTCTTTTAGCTTAGTGAGCAATTTTTCGAAAAAATAAATTTAAATATTTTACTTAGAGTCCATAATTTACTTATTGAAATAAAATATTTAAACTAATTTTTTCGAAAAATTGTTCATCAAGTTAAAAGGCGACCTGTTCAAAGAGTAATATTCAAAAAACAGAATTCGAAAAACTTCATTTTTGAATGAGATATTTTTATAAAACGAAGCAACGAAAATCCCATTGGATAACATGGGAAAGGAGAAAGGGAGCTCAAACAGTGATGCCAGATGATCGAAAATTATTTCCCCAAACAGGTCCTAAATTTCCCCAAATCAAGGGTTTTTTTTCGAAAAAATCTCCAACAGGTTTTCCACTGAAAAGAGGAAAAAAAACAATTTTTTTTCAAAAAAAGAATATCAAGCAGATTTTTCTGATTTGAGCTCAGATTTTTCCCCAAATGAACTCATTTTTTGAAAAAAATCCCCAAATAACAATAAAGCTATTGAAAGTTTCTAGTCGTAGGGATAAATCATTACGTTGCCAACATTGACAGAAAGTTGAACTCCCCAGATTTGTCCCCAAACATTTTAGAATTCCCCAAAATTGTCCCCAGAAGCTTCAAAAATCCCCACTCTGGCATCACTGAGCCCAAAGCGAGTTAAACACATTGAACGTCGCATCTTATTGGCCAGAAGTTATCGACACTTTGAAATAAACCAATATCAATGAACCAATAGCAGGAAATGAGCTAAAACAAAAGATATTGTATACTTTCGTCATAATAAGCGTTTGTTTTCATATCGCCCTGTCTGTGGTTTGGTTACTGTGGTATTTGGTATTACACCTACGATCCATAAGTGGTGATGTGGAATATTATCAGATACTAACGGTAGTATAAATTATTTCATATTATCGTTTAGAGTCAGTAATAAATAAGTCAATATACTGCGGGAAAAGCAGATGGCTTTCAATAAATACTGTTTATTTTTTTATTATGCGGTGGACTTATTAAAGCAGTGATAATTTAGATGTGAGGTTTCTCATGCAGGAATAAAGGAAGGGGAAATATATGCATTGTGGGAGTGCAGTGATCGTTTGGGGGTGGGGTTATATTTTTTTATTTTATCAGTGAGGGATGGAAGAAAAATAAGAGAATGGGTATTAGTTTAAGATATTGCGCGCTGTTTTTGTTCGGGTTTCCGTTCGCTGATGGGATCGTTCGCTCGCTCGGAATGTTCGTTCGCTCGGGTTTCATTCGGGAATTCGGGTTTCATTCGTGATGCGCGCTTGCGCGGAAGCACAATTCTATTAATCCGTCGTTGGCGTTTAACTGTACTTATCGGCATATCAATTGATCGCGCGGAATATCGTTAAAGGGATATATTGGCAGAGCAAACTCTTAAATATTGTTATCGGGATATTTAAAAAATATCGATACTTGGGGATATATTGATAAATAATCCAGCCCTATAGCTGAGTTAATTTGCAATATTCAAAAATCCCTTAAATTTACTCATTCGACATACTGGTATACTGACTCTTCTATTGTATTAAACTGGATAAATAACCCTTCAAACAAAGGAAATAGTTTCGTGGCCCATAGAGCTACCAAAATCAGAGCTCTTACTCAATTAGAATTTTGGAGACATATCCCAGGAAAAGAAAACCCGGCCGATTGTGCCACACGCGGATTGTCCCCGGCTAAGTTGAAAGCTAGAACTGAGTGGTGGGAAGGGCCAAAATGGCTCCATAGTTTTGAGCTACCACCAATGTGCACATTACATTCAGTTTCCGTTCAGAAACAAACTCATCAACATTCGACAGATTCAAGTTCTAAGCCTACACTTTCTAATAACACTTTCATATCACATATCACGAAATACTCTAACTATCTAAAACTTTTAAGAATTCTAGCTTATGTTTTGAGATTTATCAATAAAATTAAAACCAAATCAAAGGAAAGTGGTCCTTTAAAGGCCATAGAGCTAAATCAAGCGGAAATGTGGCTTGTAAAAATTATTCAAAATGCAGAATTTAGTGATGAAATTGCCTTACTAAGGAAAGGCAAACTTTTAAAACCTTCACACCATCTATTCTGTCTTGATCCTTTTCTGGATGAAGCAGGCATTCTTCGTGTTGGAGGACGCCTGCGGAACCACCCATCCTTACGATTTCAAGAAAAACACCCCATATTACTTCCCAAAGCAAATCACGTTACTTCCTTGATAATAACATATTATCATAACTTAAGCTCCCATGCTGGTCCCAATTTAGTACTTTCACTCCTTAGAAACAAATTTTGGATTCCCCACGGACGCTCCACCGTAAAATCAGTATTAAGACAGTGTATACTCTGTTTTCGACTGTCAGCTAAGCCAATAATTCCAAAGATGGGGGATCTACCCTCAGAAAGAATCACACCCATTCAGCCCTTTTCGAAGGTTGGTGTCGATTTCGCGGGACCAGTAATGACAAAATGTCAACATAAACGAAAAGCGACAACCTTTAAATCATATATTGCCCTTTTCATCTGTATGGCGACAAAGGCAGTGCATCTTGAATGTGTTTCAAATCTTTCTACAGAAGCCTTTCTCGCAGCCTTGAAACGCTTCATAGGTAGGCGTGGATACCCCTCTGACATATTTTCGGACAATGGCAGAAATTTTGTCGGAGCCCATTCTTACCTAAAACAGCTACTTTCTTTATTCAAAGAAGAAAAATTACAAAATTTTGCTTCCCAACACCAAATAACCTGGCACTTTATTCCCTCGTATGCTCCAAATTTTGGGGGACTCTGGGAAGCGTCGATAAAATTAGCCAAACATCATTTGGTAAAAATCACACAAGGAGCAATATTAACGTTTGAGGAACTTTCCACCCTTCTATGTCAAATAGAGGCTGTTATAAATTCGCGGCCTCTAACACCATTGTCCAATGCTCCTAATGATATCGCAGCTTTAACACCAGGACATTTCTTGATTGGAACTGCATTATTAGAATTGCCAGAACTGCCATTAACCAACAATTCTCTTAGTCTTTCTTCTAGGTATAAGCTCTTATTGCAGATGAAGGAAACGTTTTGGAAGAGGTGGAAAGCACAATACCTGCCAACATTGCTGTATAGATCCAAAAGAACCAACAACCACCGTCACAACTTTTCTCCAGGGGAACTCGTCATCCTGAAAAATAATGTATCACCTCCACTCCATTGGGATCTCGCCAGAATCATCAAGTTGATTCCCGGACCTGACGGAATCGCCAGGGTCCTGCAACTTAAGACCTCTTCTGCTGGAACTCTGATTCGACCGGTTACGCAGGTGATCCCTTTTCCAAGTATTTCGACTCCTGCTCCGGTGCCTTCCCGCCCCGCCCAGCCTGTTGATTCATGGGAAGCGGTAAAGGCGACAGCCGATCAGAAGTAGACAGTCATGTGACCAGAAAGAGAAAAAAAACTCATTCTTTTTCTTTTTTATTATTATTGATTCTGTTTTCTCTCTGAACTATTCAAAAAACTGAAGTAACTTTATTCTTGAATTGACATTCTAATATTCAGGCTGCATTCGTACAGCCAAGTAATCCATTAATTGTTATATTATTAAAACAATAAGTATTCTTCTGTTTATTCTTTATAATTCATTCAAGGCATAAAGCCTTTATACGTATTCTGAATGTTTAAACCTGTGCTAAAGTTTGTGAAAGATTCTGTTTTTATTCATAAAATTCTGAAAGAAAATCTCTGATTAAATCACCTATAGTAAGCAATCGGATTTCATCTTTATTGACTTGCCTAAAATGTTTTTTCAAGCGACCAGAGGAAATGCAGGAGAGAAGTGAGTTAGCTTTTCTTAATATTATGCATGCTGAAACTTATTTCGTTTTAGTAAAATGTTTTGATGCAGGTCAATTCTTTATGCATGAGTCTAGTTATAATTAATCAACAATTATTAAATCTTATTTATGGAAAGATTTATATAATCAGTAGGGTTTACTCCGGTAATGAAAATTTAGGGGTCCAAAAATATAATGCAGTGAACAAACTTATACAAGTGCACATTTTACATGTATTTTTACTGTATATAATCAATATTTTTATGTGAAAACAGTACAAAGTACTCCTTATAACAACTATAGTTACGCTTTGAAAAGGGAGGCCATTGAAATTATAAATAACTCAAATTCTATTAATGATAGAGAGCACTATTTAGTTCCGCCGGAATGGCAACAGCTAATGGAAGAAAACGATGTGAAGTGAAAGAAATGCGGCGCCAACAAAACAACCCTTTGAAACTAAGGAACGTACGTCTAGGTTGTGATTCAGCACTGAGGATGGCCATGAAGGTGGCCGAAATTAATCTGCTGTTTCCTTTAAAAGGATGTTTTTAAGGTATTTTTATTTTGCTATTAAGTACAAATACTTTTGAGATATCATAAATGTAGCCTGTCTATGTGTTTGTTTTACTAATACTAATTTTTTTTAAAGACTGAAAAGTTTAATTTCAGTATTTAATTAAACTGAACTGAAAAGCAGGTCTAATACTTTGACTGACAAATACAAGATAACCCGTAGTTTGTTTACTCGCTATATTTGTACAGTTACAAGGAAATTCATAGTATATCAATGCAAATGTGAATAAATGGTCTTAAGGAAGAGAACAAAAAAATTAGTTGGCTCACATAAAAGAAAATTAATATAATATTTATTCAAAAATCAACAAAGCCAAAGAATACTTTTTACATAAGCTAATTTACCAAATAACTCACATCATCTTTTTTCTTTCTTTTTTTTTTTTTTTTTAACTTTCATTTTTGATGATTATTGTATGCTATAATCAGGTTTTTTTTTTTTTTTTTTTTAAATAGTAGTATTGCCCAGTGGTCGAAACTAAATTGATTTTTTCAAGCAGGCATTTAAAATGATAAATATAGATAGCCTAAATTCTGTGTAAATATTCTTAATAATTAATATATCCTTAAAAAAAAATATATATATATATATATATATATATATCGACTATTAGCATTTTTATTCACATGAAAATTTATATCCCTATGATCTTATCTATCTATTTCATACTTTGTCTCTCAATCTGATTGATCAAAGTTTTTCGTCTGGCCATTTCAATAGCAAAAAACATTGTCTTACATCAAAACAATATGCCAACAGTTTGTAAAAAAATAAAATTATACTCACTTCTGTTGCCAGACAAATAAAAAATAAATATGGAAAAATAAATTCACCAAAATAAGCTGAATTATGTTGAATGCATTTTGAAAAATTTGCACATTTTCATTTAACAATTCTCTTCTATAAGAATTTTAAATACGAAAGATGTGCATAAAAAAATGTATATGAACATAAAGGTATATTTGTATACCTTCTTGATGACATATGAGATTTATTTATTTATTTTTGCAACTAACATTAACCATACACCTTTCAAATGATATAATTTTAAGTCCATTTTCTTATTCAAAATAGGTTAAAAATGTACGACAAAGTTAATATTTGTGTATTAATATATAGATAACATGCTTAAATTATCCTTTAAATTGGAATCCTGAAAAGCACTATGGCAGTCAACGTGCTAAAGTTGAAGAAAATAACACTATAAATTGGAAACACACAAAGTTATTTTAGGTCGAAATATTTAAGCCTGTCTCTTCATCAGGCAAAGATAGTAGCCACAAGCACAGTATGCAAGCAACAATGCAATATATGAAATTCAAAGTAGCACTGGTAAGTTCACTGGCCCCTTGAAGTTCAATACTGAGCTATTAACAATGTTCGAAAATTGGAATTAGACACTTATTTTATAAACATGCATTTTGATTTCTGAAAAGGTATATTTTACTGACATTTTGTAACCATAAAATTATACCTGTTTCAATTTAAAAAATAGAAAACATGAATTTATAGAAATAGTTTAGATTACTAATTTGTGATATAAAACCAGAAAATATAGTAGTTTAATTGATGATAAACTATACACCTGTTCTAAAATCTATAAAGAAAATTAGAAGAAAAAATAAAAATTTTAAAATATTTATATATATATATGAAAGGATTAAAAGAATCCAGATTCTAAAATTATTATTATAAATTAATATTAAGTGAAATCTTAATAGTATTATCTCAGAATAAATCTTAATTTTAAGAACAACTTTGTGAGAATTCTATTTTAGAGCCCCAGAAAAGTTAGTTTTTCAACAAAACACGTCGTAGTGTAATAACTGCTATCAATGCCGTCTAATTCTAAAAACTCCTTCCATTTTGCATCAACTTCTGTTTCAGAAACTGTAGCTATAATAAAAAAGCAACATTTTATAAATAACAAAATTGGATTTAAGAAGAAGTTTCGTAATCAAAATTATGCAATAGTCGAAATAAGCTGCAAAGCATTGCGAAATACTAAATCCTAGATGTCTGGGTCAACCAATGATAAAATATAGGCAAGATTTTAGCTCACTTAATTATCCAATAAGAATTCATATTAGGAGTTTGGCCTTGCCCCAAAATATCCATATTTAAGCGGGAGCATACGAAAATCGACACCTTTTTCATGGAAGCTTTTGCTTAATTAATCCACGTCAATAAAAGCTAACTTAATGGCCCCAGGAGGGGAATTTGTTGTGGTTCTGCTGTTAACGGGACGGTTTCCAGCCCGACTCGTCTACGGATGTGCATGTCAGCATGCTCAGACTGATTGACTGTTAATAACATGTAGAATGCCTAAGTGTCTTCAATAAAACGACTGCATAAACTATTTTGGAATATTTATTGAGTGAACTATCTTAATATGAAGTGACAGTAACTAATCATCTTCTAAAGAAACAATACGTTACATATATATATATTCTTTAAAAAGGGTTTATTTACCTTAGCTTCTCTGTCTTGCTGTTTTTCCAATTCCTCAGTAAGCATTTCACGGATTTCATCTCTAGCTTGAATAGTGTAATAACTGCTATCAATGCCATCTAATTCTAAAAATTCCTCCCATCTTGCATCAACTTCTGTTTCAGAAACTGTAGCTATAATAAAAAAGCAACATTTTATAAATAACAAAAAAGAAAAAAAAAAAAAAAAAAAAAAACATATACAGGGTATTTAAATGCTTATAATAATACATGTCTGAGACAAATTATTCTTTCTGATTCAGATAAAAGGAATATAACACTGACATTTTATAGCAGACTGAGCAGTTGCAAAATAGCTAGAACCACTTATAGTTTGTTTTTATACATAAACTAACCTAGCAAACTTAGAACTCAGAGATTGGAAACACATCATATATTTAAATAAAATTAGATTATATATTCAAATTTATTGGAAGAAATTATTTAAAGAAAGAGTTTAGGAAATCATTTATTCTAAATGCAGATTTTTAAATATTTGATTTTGATAGTAAACATTCTTTATTCATAAATTTTTAATATTTAAAAATTACAAAACAACTTAGAGTAGTTATTCATGCAGAGATGAAACTATACATAAAAAAAAAAAAAAAAAACTGAAAACTGCTACTTGAATGAATAGTAAGGGGCACTTATAAATGATAATTAAAAATATTTTATACTTATAAAAAGTTATAATGTATTGAGAAATCTTGAAACATAAGTCAAATTAAACATTCATAATGAGAAATTTCTTTAAAAATTAAATAATTTACCAAGAAGTTCACTCAGAGACGGTAAAATTTTCAAAAACCTGAATTCAGGGGTAGCCAATGAAAATAGTCATCCCTGTTCGTGATGTTTATTTCATAAAGAAAATTCTTAATATCAAGCATTTTTTTTTTTTTTTTTTTTTTTTTTTTCCACACTAAGTTGTATTGCCTCCACTTCCATATGTGAAATTATCAAATATATTCATCTAAACTTCCAATATTCCTTTATTTTAAATATGTGTTGTGAGAATTAAGTTTAGTTTTTGTGCAGGTTGATTACTTTTCATAAGTAGACAGAGAGTAACACGAAAGCCTCACACAGAGTACGCAGGGGATAAGACATTCTGGTTTCCCAGGATTGGTTCACAGTCTACTATAGAGAAAGCAACATAATTAAGTAAACTGTTTTAATATCTTTTTACCCCCATTTGATGATGAATACAAATGAATTCAACCCAGTAGATGAAATAATCAGGAGTGATTGTGACCTAACTTTAAAAATCCTGAAAACAGAAAACATATTAAACAAATATTCCTGAAATCAGGAAAAATTCCTACATGCAATCTTCCCTGAATAATGAGATAGATTTTTGCTAGATTACAATAAGCTTGTGTTTTAAAGAAGCAATCTGCTAAAGTTAGCACACATAGCACAAACATTACAAGACAAAACACAATAACAGTATGAGGATAATAGAGAATATACTTAATTAAAGAATAATAATGAGTAACTCACCAAAATCTCCCTCTTGATTGCGTCTTTTTCTGTATTCCAATAAAATTGAATTTTTCGCTATAACAATTTGAGATGCAAGAGACATTTTTCCTTCTGCTAAGCATCTCTCAAAAATTCTTTTATTTTCAAATTCTTCTAATTCTTCTTCTGTAGGTAATGTTGTCTGGAATTAAGGAGAAAAAAAACTTTATTTACTTACACTTAAAAGTAAACAAACAAGTCAAAATAATAATTTTTAAATTACACAAAGAAGAATTTTTATAAATGAGCAATTCTCAAAATGTGGGATCAAGAACATTAATTATCAATATTTTTTTTAATTTTCAAATTAAAAAACAATTTTTTAAAATAATATCATATATGTCTAGAAAATAATAAACAAATATAACAACCATTTTAGATTGTGGCTTGAAAACAATATATATTTAACAAGGACACTTAAAAATTATGTTGTATTGAAACAAAAATTTCCAAATAAATATTATTAAAAAAATTTTGAATGAAATATTCTTTTGTCAAAACAATGAAATAATAAAAATTAAATAAAATAAGGAAAAATTAAACAATGGAAAAAAATATATATATAATGAAAAAATTACCAAAAAATTAGCTACACTGTACATGGTAACTCCACCAATACTATCCTGGATGGAACACCAAATTTCAAGATCTCCATATGGAAGCACAACAGGTACTTTAGTTTTTAAACCATACGATAACCGTAAGGATTCTTTTCCATATTTCACTGTTGGTATAAAATGAAATGCATCAGGTAAATAAAATGTTTATACATAAAAAGGCAAAAGTTTCAAAATAAAACTTTAAGGCAAGATTCACAGTTAAGATATGCAATTCAGATTCTACTGTATTTATGTTCTATATTTACAAAACTTACTAATGTATGCACATTGTTTCAAATCCATGACTATTAAGCAAAATTTTTTAGTTACAGAAAATTCACGAAAGCTTTCTTTCTAATAAGCTTCTGCTAGTTTTACAAGATTGTTCAAAATAAATAAATAAATAAATAAAATAAATAAATAAACAGACAAAAAAGACTTAATTTGCAGAATACTTATTCTGCACATGTAAAAAAAATTTGGCACAAAGTACCACCTTCCCCCCTCTCAAAAATAAATAAATTAATTAAAAATTTTCCTGTTAAGATATGCTGAAATACACCATTAAAAAAAAAAAAAAAAAACATAAAACAATGAGAAGAAATTTTTTTTTATTTAAAATTCATATAACATTTGTTTCAAACATGGAAACACTTATTTTAAGATCTCTAAGATTCTTTTTAGATTATTAGTAACATTCATGTTAGGCATAAGGTAAAAATTTGCAAAAAAAGATAACTGAATGTTAAACAATCTTGTTAATAATTTTTAATTGCATTATCATTCAGACAACTTCCTAAATCAAGAACATGTAATTAGCCTTAGGAATTTTATTATTAAAATAAATATTTAAAAGTAAAATTAACAATTTTTTAATAGCCTAAATTCCAATTTTATAAATCTACATTAAAGAAACAACACACGATACTCACCATAAATGCTATAATCAGCAATGTGGTGACCATCTTTATCATCCCAATCAGAAAATTCAATCATAAAAGTATCTAAAAGTGCCATACCAGAAGTTGCATTTATTTTGCAATCTCCTTTATATGGTGGATTATTGATTATCAGAAAAATAGATGCAACTCCTTTAGGAATATCTGGATCTGGTAAACTTCCTTCAACTTCAACGAGGAATATTTTTGTATCTGGGTTGTCAACAAAAAGGCTTTGGTTCAATCCCATTCTGTCCATATCCACTAAGATAAATGATAAGTGGTAGTAATTACTTATTGATAATTTTAGACTAATAATTAAATATTAAAATGTAACAACTTACATTAATTAAGCAAAAAATAATAAAACAAATAATTAATGTATAAACCACTGAATTCCTAAATATAAACTCACTCCAAAGTCTTAACAAATACGAAAGGGTAGTTATAGGACATTTAAATTACAATTTAAAGATTAATAGCAGTTTTTAGTTTATACTTTAGATTTTATTTTAAAATTTTTTGATAAGAACTGCTATTTTCATAAATAAAAAACTTCATCTATGATAAATATCTTTAAAAGAGTCTACATACAATGTTTGAAGTTTTGAGTGAAAATTAGCTGAAAATTTTGTTCTGAGACAACTGAAAAAATGGAATGCTCATAAAGAATAAAAATGATGAAAGAAATCACCCAGTCAGCTTTGATGATTACTTTCGCAAACTTACATCAAATAATAATAATAATTATGCCCAAAACAAAATTTAATTTTTGGACAAAAAAACTAAAAAAAAAAACTACGTGAAACAGGATTTTTTGCTTCATTCAGGGTGAGTTACCGCAAAATGTTGACACTTTTTTGCTGTATGAAAGAAATAGTTCTTTCATCCTAACAAATCTATTATCTTTTACAGATTTATATTTAGTGCAAAAAGTCTCCCACATTCACAAATACTTTGAAGTTTTTTTCCCAAGAATGTCTCGGGAATTAATTTTATATAACTTGTGGAATTAATCAATTACAACATGCAATTTTTCAGATGTTTTTGTTCTTAATCATTGTCAGTTTTAAGATTTTTGTATGATAAAGTGTTTTATTGCAAAAGTGAGTTTATATGGGTAATTTGAAAATTATTTAAATGCTATAAATTTTGAATAAGATTTTTATTTAAGGTATTAGCTATCTTTTATCCTTCATATATACATACACACATGCATATATAGTTAGAAGATCAGTTATGAAGTCCATGTGTCAATGATTTTTCATGCACATTACCTTCTGATACACATTGACATTCATTTTTTAATTTTATAGGTGTAAAAATAAATACTGATTTTAGAAATTAGTAACAACGTCAAGTTTAATTTCAAAATAAAACATATAGAACAACACTCAAAAACAAGAAGAGTTGACCCTGGCAAAACTTAGGGTCGTTAAGCTCAGCTGTCTCTTCACAAAAAAGGCCCCATCACAAAATTAAAATTCATAAAAATGGTCCTTTCACAAGATTTTATTTCATAAAAAAAAAAAAAAGATCCTTTAAATAAAAATTTTTATGTTTTCAGTATTATTTTCAATAAGTTCCTAAACTTGGCTCAATAAAACACTATCAGGGGTGAAACTACCTAGCATACAAAAACCCTGAAAACTGATATTTGCATACAGGTGTATTAAATGATATTTGGAAAGTTCTTAATACATTATAAGGCAAATTAAACATTCAAAATAAGAAATTTCTGTAAAAACAAAATAATTTACATGAAAATCAGAAACAGCAAAAATTTCAAAAACCCTGAATTCAGGGGTAGCCCCTGAAAAGTTTCACCCCTGCACTATTAATTTAATATTAAACATTTATATAAAATGACTACTAAAACAGAAGGTTTTGTACATTTTCTTTTCTATAAAAATAAATAAAAATTTCATAAAAAAATATTTCATTTTCCACAAAGATGAACCCCAAAATATTAAAACCTGGATCAAACCCTGCTCAAAAATAGTCACTTCATTTAGTAAAAGCACAAAAAATAGATAAATTACTTTGTGTATGAGATTCCCATCCTTCAATTGGATTTCTAGCACGTGTCTTAAGGTCAGATTGATATACAGTCCACTGAAAACTTAAATCTCCTTCATTTCCACAATTCTCAAGACAATCAGCTTTCAACAATATGTAGGAATTGGGATTAATAAACTGCCCCTGATTCTGGGGAAAACAAGCAACTCTTCTCTCACACCTTATAAATGAAAAAAATAAATAAGTTTAAGAATTAAAAGAAAAATAATGCTCACATAATGTTGCAACAAGAATTTAAATTCACTTCTATATTGAATAAATAAAAATAAAATAATTAACTAGTTAAGTACAACTATTTTATTTACGTCATGCTTTTATCATTTAAATTCAGAATTATAATCATATATAGTGTAAAGATAGTTTATTTCCTCTTCTCATACAAGCACAAATATTGTCATTTATGAGAAGAGAGTTGCCTACCACCCACAGGTTGCACAATAATAGTGATTTATAAAGTAGGGAAATAACTTTACTTTAGACAACATTTAGAGTTAAAGAGACAAATAACTGCAAGAATATATTCATGGGCGTCGGCAGAATGGGGCAAGAAGGGGGGGGGGGGCATTTGGCCCCCCTGGAAAATTCTAATAAGCATTTTTTTCTTTAACTTTAAAACTATGCTATCAGAATTTTATTTAAAAAAATATTTTTTCAGGTTGTGGCCCCCCTTGAAATTTTTTCTGCGACACCACTGAATATATTTTAAATTAAATTACTAACTACACACTTGTGTTCTCAGATGATCAGATACATTACTACAATAATATTATAAATCATTATATATCTTATGATTACAATAATTATTTTAAATTTATATTTAAATGTAAAACTTTGCTAGGATTATAAAATTGTGTCAACTATACAATGAGTATGGTTTAAGGATTTTGAATTTGATTTAAGAATAACAGAAGTACTTACATTACTTGTAAACTGGGTGGATTCTTTTCAATAACTTTTATAATAAGATGACCTTCTGTAACTCTTTTTCCTTTACTTATGACTGCTGTTATTTCATAGGTAATATTAAATCCCCAAAGAGTATTACACTTCAGTTCATAGTCACTTGAACCAATTTCCATAAGCCCTACATACAAATAACTTGGAAAATATGTCTACAAACAAGTTATATATATATGCAATATGAAAAAAAAAAAAAAAAAAAAAATTACAGTACAAATACAGAAAATTTATTCAATCAGTAAGTAATTCAGTAAAAATAGCTTCAATTAAAATTAATAAATTAAATTGGTATTTTTTTTTTTTTTTTGCTAAATCCTTTAAGCAAGATTTTGTAGAAATGTTAATTTTGTTTATCAAATTTAAACAAATCATATTATCTTTCTTCTTTTTTAAAAGAAATATTCTTTTAATCATTATAAACTTTTAAAAAAGTGTTAAAAATATAACTGGATGTAACAGAAATAAATACATATTTTTAAAATACAGTGGAGAAATATTTATATGCCTTTAAAAAAAAAAAAAAAGTTCCTATATATATATATGTTGGGTTGTAAGTTTCAGTTCAGGAAAATTTCTACTGCAAGTTAGAACATTTTTCTTTTAGGGAGATCTCAATGTAATATTGGGTAGAAGAGGGGCAGAAAGATAAGTTTGGGAAGGAGCCTTGGAGAAAATGCAGGTGTTTGGGAGAATGTAAGGAATGAAATGAAAAAAATGTGAAAAGTTAAAAAATAATGCAGGGGCATGAAAAATCTCTAAAAGTCAAATGAAATTATTTGAGGGTCTAAACATAGCAATAAGTATAGTGATGCTTGTTACAAAGTTCAGTCAGGCATACTAAAAGGCAAAACAAAAGGAAATTGTTAGATACACCTAAATTCAGGTGAGGATTGTATGAAAAATAAAAGAATTGCTATAAATTGCGTACAACTATCAGCAAGCTTATGTACTAACACAAAAGCTAGGGAATGAAGTGGTTAAATAGAAAGAAAAGCACTCAAATAGGTTTCTCTAAAGAGTATTGAAGTTGAAAAGTCAAGTCATATTATAAATTTTGTGAATGAATGGTAAAGGGGATAGTTTCACTGACAAGGAGCCTGGCATCCAAAAATTCCCCAGGTGAGCAATCGAAGACTTCCAGTGGAATTACATTGAAAAGGAAAAGAAGGGTCACAGGATGGTGAGAAAAGGTAGAAATAAGATTTAATTGAGAAAAGGGACGCTGTGAAAGATTAATTGAAGGGAGGCTGGAAATCGAATGAGGAGTGGGTTATTGAATTTCGATACCCAATAGGATATTTCAAGGGGCTAAGATTGGCTGTGGAAAAATTTGAGGAGTTTTCGAGGCGAAGGACACGAAAAAAAGGGGAGTCATCTTCAGAAAAAGGACTGATAGAATGCGTCTGAGGTGAAGGCAAAATTTGGAAAAATAATTTTTTGTGTTAATTGATCAACAAAGTCATGACGGGATACAGTATTCCCAGGAGTAAAGAGGTCTTATTAGAAGGTAAACAAATTTTACTATTTAATGTTTGAGCATGGGATATTTTATTGATGGTAATAAGGATGTTTCATATAAGAGTAATAAGATATTGTACTTCACATGTTACATGAGATAGTAGGTTTTATTTTCTACGGATCTAATACAGAGATCCAATTAAACTCTACAGAGCAGACTCATTAAATGGTGAAATTTTAACTATATTTTGGTGAAAATTTTAGCGTTTTAGAATAAATTCAAGTTTAATTGTATTGTAATAATTAGGGATTTATGAAGTGTATGAAACCATGTAAATTGTATGAATGTTAAATATAAATAAATTATGATGTAAATTTTACTTAGATTCTGTCTATTTGTTGGAATTGTTTGTATCACTGGGTTGTTGGTTAGACAACGCAATGG
Source organism: Salticus scenicus (assembly GCA_963930645.1). Classification (NCBI taxonomy): domain Eukaryota; kingdom Metazoa; phylum Arthropoda; class Arachnida; order Araneae; family Salticidae; genus Salticus; species Salticus scenicus. Next base: position 40,763,623 of record OZ005655.1, on the reverse strand, counting down.
GTAAAATTAGAAGTTTCACGGCTTGGAAGGGAGTAATATAAAGGGTTTTGGTAATTAACTATATTAGTTAACAGTTATTTAATAACACAAAATTATCACTGGTACAACAGCTCAACACATACAAACAAAAAAAAACTAATACATTCCTATGATTTCTTTTTTACCTGTTTGATCAAAGATAATTTTAAAATAATTTAACTAATTGATAACAAATAATTTAAATCATACACAATCACATTGCATTGATACAGAAACCTTAAATTTTTTGGTTGAATGAACTTTGTTTAGTGCACAACATTTGTCAACTTTCCTCGCAATTTCAATTTTATCTTGTAAAGACAACGTCTTTTTGTTTTCTAAATGAAGACAACATTTTCACTAGAGTTAAAAAAGAAAGAAAATTTTGTCTCTGCAAAAGTAAGATGTGAAGAGAACAAGATAAAAAGTAGAAAAAACTTCGTATATCCTATGCAAGTCTACAATACAGAAATGAGTAGTGTATTTGTAAGTTCACAAAATGATTATAAAGCTGCAGTTTCCTTTAATTTACATTTTGTCCCTGAAAAATAATTAAGGGAGAGAGTGGGAGGTCAAAGCAAGTGGTCACTTTCTTTTCTCTAAAAGAAATCCCAGATAGATGTATACTTGTCAATAATCCTATCCTTCTCGTTTGAGTTTTAAAAATTATCTAAAATTTCCTAGGCTATCATTTAAAATTGCAATCTCTACTATTCTAAGAAAAAGTAATTGGTAAAGTAACAGGTTGACCAACATCAGATATTTTCCAAATTCCCTGACTTTTCTCTGACTTACACTGTTTTCTTTTTTTTTTTTTTTTTTTTAATTCACAAAATTAGCAAATAATTTAGCAATTTACAATAACGAGCTTTAAAATATGGCCTATTTTCACAAAATTTGTCAGAATTCCCTGACTTTACATGAAATTCCTTGACTATTCCTTCACTTTTCCAGGCTCATTTAAATTCTCTGACTTTTCCATGATTCCCTGACTAGTGGCCATCCTGTGTAAGTGAAATTAAGAATTTACTCATGTCGTATAAATGAAAGATTTCCACAATACAATACATTGTAATGATATGGGACTGAAGTTAAAAATGTATACCATATATTTCCATGTATAAGCCGAGAAATTTTGGAAAATTTTTGGAGGCTGAAGTATGGGGGTCGGCTTATATACGAGTTCACACTTCTAGCAAAAAACATACATTAGAAACGATGATTAAATACATATATTTTAAGCTTAAAAACTATATAAAGTAAAATATTGATATTAAACCTTATTTTTATCCAAGTATCCAGAAAATCTTGAATATTTTTCTTTTTCCCCATCACATCAAATGGTACCTAATTGATCATTTTTTTTTTTTTTTTTTTTTCCTTCTTTTTAAAACAGCAAGCAGACGATCAAGCTTTCTTTTTTTTTCTCTCTGTGTTTATCTTCAAAAGCGCACATTTGAAACCTCAGAAATTATCACTGAGAAATGTAATCTGCTATTTAGAATTAATTATCACAGCTGTCAAACTTAAAAAGACCGCCGCAAAGAACTTTTTCATGTTGATAGTCGAACACAGGCAAGGGGGACCTTCCCTCCCTCCCCAACTATCTTCAATGTCCTTGACTGAATAATTTTCCGACGTTCAATACCGAAAGATGATTCTGCCATGTTAGAGATGACCTTATTTGAACGTTCAGCTAATATTCAGCATTTCACTTGTGCCAATTTATTTTCATTATGTTTGGAAAGCAGATTCTGTAAATGTTTAGTTAACTATTAAAGGAGCAACTTAAAAAATTCATCCCCCCCCCCCCCCCCAAAAAAAAAGAAAGAAAGAAAGAAATATGGATTAGATTTTCTTTATTTCATGTCTTTATTTATTTTTCGCATCGGGAAGTGGCATTTATCTATCATGCGGTTAATCGAACTTTTACTGCATATATTTTATTTTAAAATCATCTTTTATGCCATTTAATTTTAGCATGTCATTTTCTATATTTTCCCATTCATCCGTCCCCTTTCGAAATATATATGTTTTTTTCTAGAAGATTGAGGGAGGCATTTTACTTACCAGTTTTTGTCTGAAGAAGCACCGTGCTTTTATTTTTCGACCCGAAACAATTGTTGCACGTTTTCCGTATTTGATGGTCTTTATTTACAAATTTCTCTCCCTTCATTATTTAGTACGAATTTGTGGGGGTTTTATTGTTACTTTCTTTAAATTAACAGCATAAGCTCATTATAGCAGGAAAGAAAGAATATTATATAAGGTTAATAGAAATAAACTCTAGTTCATCTTTTTCTGCTCATTTAAAGTCATTTCAAAACACTATAAGCGGAACTCATGGAAAACGTTATCTTCTAATGTTATTCAAGGTCAAAGGGCAGTGTGTTAGTAGATTTAGAGAAAGGGTAAAAAGAAGCTAATACAATTTCAACTGAAAGAAAATTTTTGTTTATTGTTCCATTGAGTAAAGAGATATTGGAAATAGGGAGAAAAACAGAGAGTGCATTTGTCTTTGTAGTTGTAAATATATGAGCATTTTTTGGGAGGATGGTTGGTTGTATAATTTAAGGCCGATTGTCTACACAAGGGTCTTTGGCCTATAGATGGTATGACTGTTGTGGGGTCTTTTTAAGGTGTTCTAGCCTGTATTTAGGCAAGTTTCAAGCAAACCACGGGAAATTCCGAACAGCTAGGCTCATCAAAACTGATGAGCGTGACCTGGAATCAAACCTGGCACTTGCCATCGACCAGCTTTGAGCACAGAACCAATTTGAGAAGTAATTTAATAGGATTAGATAAATGAAGCTTTGAATTTTCGGATCTATTTATGTGGACCACATATCGCGTTTAAATCAATCATTTTACGTCATAGCTAAGCAAGGTAAGGAATTCTATTGGATAAGCATGCATTTCGTGCAATTTCCTTGAACAGATTATCCTGAAAGTTTTATAGATTGACAATATTTTCGATATTGTGGCGATATACTGTAACTTTAAAAAGAGTATTTTTTCAAATTGGCTTATACACGGGTTTGCAATTTTGGGCAAATTTCTGCAGGAAACAACATACTCTCGGCTTATATTCGGAAATATACAGTAAATGCGAAACGTATAAAACTCCACTGTAATTGGGCATAAGAATTAAGCCCAATTAAAGTTAGTCTATTATGCCATTTTATTATGGACATACCACATTTTTTGTCAACAATTCATTTTTACATTAATTAGCAGCAGTTTTTGTTCCCATTCTGAAAGTGAACAAAAGTTAAAAAGGGATCCACCACCACTCATCCCACACTCAAGGGGCTCATTCAGTCTTGCTAATAATCCCATATCTTTTTTAAGTTAAATCTCTACTGTGGCAGCTTTGCACAGACATGATTTTCTATAGATATAGACACAGCATCTTACCAAAAATCTATGGAGGAAACTGAGCCTTGGATTGTTTTTCCACCTCATATGTAAGAGAAGATAACTGGCCATATCTCCCATAAAAAAAGAAAAAAAAAAAAAAAAAAAATCCCATTTAGTTTTTTTCTTATAATCTACCATTAAATAGAATTATTTTTTAAATGAAAATAATCTCAAATTCGTAGATCAGACTGATTAGGGTGGTTCAAAAAATGGTTCACTTGATTTATACAACAAATTAGTAATTAAAAAAGAAAAAAAAATGGACAAATAAAATAAATAGGACAAGTCAAATTGTGACATGGTATTATAGAGAAATATGTGTCCACCATATAAGAATAAATAAAGTTAGTCTGTTATACCATTTTATTATGGATATACCACACTTTTGTCAACAATTCATTTTTATATTAATTAGCAGCAGTTTTTGTTCCCATTTTGAAAGTGAACAAAAGTTAAATGCCAGAAAGAAAACAATTAGAGAAATAATAATAATAATAACAATAAAATAAATAAATAAAAATACTAATTTAAAATTGTAGTCTACTCATAAATATAATAGAAAATATTTTCAGTGTCACATTTATGTGAATTAGGTTTTCCTACATCCTCCAAATTAAGTGTAAAAAGAGAACAATTTCTCTATGCACTGACGAGAAACTAAGAGTTTTCTCTCAAATATTTGGCATAATTATTACAGTACATTTCCCAGAAATTTGTATATGGCACAGACACTTATCTGTAGTAATTTCTCTATGAACTGACGAGAAACTAAGAGTTTTCCTCTCAAATATTTGACATAATTATTATAGTACATTTCCCAGAAATTGTTATATGGCACACTGACACTTATTTGTAGAATTTTAAATGTGCCATAATATATAAAAGTTTGAGAATCACTAATTTAGAGAAACAAGATGATAAAGTGATTTAACAATAAATGAAAGATGAAATGCTTTATCACCCACACACACAAAGAAGAATAATGATTATTTTTTGTGAATATATAAAGCAAGAACTGTAATTTACCCCCCCCCCCCTTTCCCCAGCCTCATAAATCATAATTTCAAGTGTTAGCCTCTTGCTGTAATTAAAAATCTTTTAAAAACATGTTGTGTTTTTGTATTGATTTACGTTGTTTTATAGTATAACTATTTTGCAGATTATTTATGGAATTTATTTATCTTTGCCAAGCTACCAAATTCTGCAGATAACCAAGAGTTTATGGTATTTATAAAAGTTATACTTTTTTTTTTTTTACCTGGTCCTTTACCAAAGCATCCACCTTCATCACTTTCTTTTCTTACAGCTGACCTATCAATAATGGGACCAGATGGATTATTAGTGTCATATTTGTATTTAGCTAATGCTTTAAGGCTTTCATTTTCGTATCGTCTGCAAAACCATTTAACTTCATATTTCTAAAAAAGAAAAACACACCATTATGCAAACAAATAATGAAAATGTATTTTGAAAAATTATTACATGCCTTTAGTGTTATGATTATAGTTAAGTAAATAATTATAAGCAAAGTGTAAAAATCCAATCTTTTTATAATTGAAATTATTACTATTTAAAACTAAGTTAGACTTTTTTGTTCTGCCCACATTATGTCATGAATGGCAACTAGAAACGTAGTTTAAAAAGTAATTGACCTCTAATTAGTAAAACTAGATTGTTATTAAAATTCTTATATAATGGATCATCAACATGAATTTAATAGAGTTAATTATGAATACAAATGAAGAAATTGATGTATTATAAATTGTATGCAATAGGAAAATACATGCATAAAAATAAGACATTGTAATTCCAGCATTTCCAATACCCGTTAGTGTAACTGAACATTTTTTGTGTGGCCCTGTAAATCTAACGATAATCATACTGTATTCTATGGGAAACATTCTTTTATGCATATGACTAACATATTTTTATTTCATTAAGATTTGTGCAAAATAAAGGTTTTAAAGTTTGGTTTATAGAAATACATTAAGTGTAAAATTATCGGGGGGGGGAGCAAAAAATTAGAAATTGAGTAAGACTGTTCAAAATTGGTATATATAGGTTTTTGGGACCTACAAGTCCAATGAGGATATTTTCGAGAGTGTAAAATTATTATGTGTGACGGGGGCAAAAAATTAGAAATTCAGTTAGACCGTTCAAAATTGGTATATATAGGTTTTTGGGGTCTACAAGCTGAATGAGGATATTTTCGAAAGTCTAAAATTATTAGGAGGGGTAGGCAGAGGGGCAAAACTTTAGAAATACAGCTAGAGTGTTGAAAATTGTTATTATTAGGTATCAAGGCCCTATAAATCGATTGCATATATCTTTGAAAATGTAGAATTATTGGGATGTGGGTGAATTAAAGGTGGACGAAAGAATACATGTGCACAGCACACGTATCCTTTCATACGTGCACACGCAGAGCGTACTGGTCTGCACTGCCGAAGGCAGTGGAGACCTTTTATCTGATCAGAAATGAATTTTTTTTAAATTTCTTTTCTTAAGAATAAAAGTTTATGAGTGATAACATGCAATTTTGCAAATATAATTAATTATAGCGATTCATTTAAAAAATAGTGGCCCGCAAGCAGGTGAAGCTCACTAGTTCTTATTCTAAAATTTGTTCTCATATCTGATTCCTCTGTTATGACATGCTCTGCTACAAAACCGATTTTACATGGGTTCTTAGAATAGAATTCCCATTAAGATGTTCTTAAATTTAAGAATTATTCTGAGATATTAATATTAAGTTATCACTTAACATTAATTCAAAGTAATAATTTAAAATCTTAATTCTTTTTATCTTTCCATATATATGGACAAACAAATAAACAATAAATAATAATAAAAAGAAATTAGCATAAAAATTGTAAAACAAGTAAAAACACATGTAAGTTTCTAAAACCTTTTATTTTAAATCTTATCTTTTAATTTCAAACTAAAGACTTACTTCACCATCACCATTATCAGGATAATCAGGATCAATTGTATAAATTGAAGGTTCTAGCATAACAGTCTGCTCAAAACCACGAACAATGAAAGAAGCTCCTCCAGAGAAAATCACAGGTATAAGAGGAGTGGGAATTATTTTTAGATATGTATAAACAGTTCTTTTCCCCAAAACAGTTCTGTTCTTGTAAGTTTGGAGATAGCTATCCTCTTCTTCATCTTCATCATCTTTACTGCGCATTTGTTTTGTATAATAATCATCATCAAATTCTTCTTCATTCTCTTCCTCATCTGTTTCGTTATTAGAACCCTGCTCTTCTACAAAATTTTTTTAAAGGAATATAAAAAACGTAAAATAATAACAATATAACAAAACCTAACTAAATAAATATATTTAATTTACTAGCTATCTCTACATATAATAAAAGAAGTCTGTGTGTTTGCATGGGTGTGTTGGTCACTTTGAAGGCAAACAATTGACAGCAGAGCTACAAAATTTTGCATGGAGGTCTGTTTTGACCTCTCCTGGTGCACCCCAAAGCTCGATTAATTTTTGATAGGTTTTTTTTTTATATTATTAATTAAAATGTCAAAATAAAAATATCATAGAAATATTATTCATCAATTCATCAAGCATGAATATTCATTTAGAGAAATTAGAGTTTAAGGTTGACTTTTTATATTAACTATGTGAAAAATGCAACATCCAGGAATCGAACCTGAGCACTCTACTTACCGTGCAAATGCTCTGCCATTGAGTCTTTCTGGATGATTACCAATTCTCCATTTCTCACATATCTTTTGGCAAAGCCACCATGTTTGCAAACACAAATATGTGCTTACCCGTTATATCTATTAATATATTAATTATGAAAATCATCACGAATACTTCACTGGATTATCATAACAAATACTCTACTGGCTGAAATGCTTGATGATTTACCAAATGAAATATAAATCCTGACCAATCAAATTAATTTAAAAAACTTGTTTGCAGTTCTTCAATTGCTAAAATATAAATTCATTCTGGATTTAACATTAAAAAGTTTAAAGGAGAATAAAAAACAGTTATATACCATTCAAAGAAATAAGAATGAAAAAATTGTCATTATTTATAGATAGACAATTGTGTGGTAGTTGAGTTAATAAGTGTTATATTCAAGACTGTATTGCGTATCAAAATACCCAAAAGTCTGAAAAAGAAGAAACATTTTGCCCCCCCCCCCCCCCCAAAAAAAAAAAAAAATGTAATTGCAGAGTACAAAAGGAACATGGGAGGAGCAGACAAAATTGAGGAAAATCCACTCATGCTATCATATTCCAACAGGGAAAAAAATGTGGTGACTGACTTTTCTCCTCAAATTAGTAGAACATTTGTCTCAAGAGCAACTAATCTTTAAATAAGTAATTGCAATTTGATGAAATAGGAAAAAGGTGAATGCAAAAAGCACCGTTGTTCTGCAGGAAATTGTAAATTACAGTCTGTACTGAATGTACCAGACTATACTTTTTTTTTTTTTTTTTTTTTAATATAAATTACAAAAAAAAGGGGGGTTATGCAAAATTGCTTTTGTGTGATAATAACTGGGTATTTCATAATACACTGCATTTGGACAGAAGTATTTGATATTTTCGAATTTAGACATTTTGACGAATATTTAACTAAATACTTGATGGATTTATTTATTTATTTTATTGGAACATTAGTGCTATAAAAAAACACATTACACCTCAAATATATCAGTTAAGGTTTTGTTCTGAAAGCAAAAAGGAGAACAGTGCAAAATCATAAAGAGAATAATGTTCAGGGATCACCCTGAACAAAAAAAAAAAAAAATCTTGAAATGTTTTGTATTTATAACACTGAAAATTTTCCATAAGTTTTTTTTGTTTATAACATGTAGTATTTTCTAATCAATGCAGTGTCATTTTTAGAAAACCTGACATACTGCAGCAGAGACACCATAAAGCAATTAGAATATGAAAATATTTAATTTCTGTTGAAATATGAGAATTTATATCAAACAATGTTTGTGCATGTATTAACAAAGTTCTTTTGCATAATTTATTTGCTGAATACATAGAATTATTCTTATAAAAAATCCAAGTAAATATCCTCAAAATTCAGAAAGATATTTCTGATAGAATAAGTTGAATTACAAATATTCTAAAAAAGAATCAAATGGATAAAATGCTTTAGGTAAATTTTGATTTTACATCAATTAATGATAATATAGTGTTGTTGTTGCTTATCCTCCTTGTCTGACGGTAATATAGTGTACACTAATTAAGTAGCCACTAATATATATCCTTATATGGGATGTTGCGTACTTGGGGGTTCGTGAGTTGTCTGAGAATGAAAGGCCAAACGTACAAAAATTCAGTAATTTATTCACAGAATATTCCAGAAAAATTCAGGTCTATAAACCAAGTATCAGCTTCAATTCAAACAGTAAACACAGCTTAAACGACAGCTGTCAATAGCAAATCCACAGTACAAACTGTATAGCAATCACACATAAAGCAAGTCTCTTCCAAAGAGGCTCAAGAGCAATGCAAGCACTAGCGAAGCTGGCTGAAGACTGAACTGAACTAACTCACTGCCTTGGCGAGAAGCGTTCCTTATATACTGTTCCATGGAACCCAGATTTTCGAGAAAACTCTAGAAAGTGGTCAACCAATCAACTTACAGCTTCCATATTTGGTATATCCCATATAAGGATTCTCTCGCCAAGGTCGCCAAAAAAATCGCCAAGGTGGGAAAAAATCGCCAAATTTGTCACCAAATCCATTACCTGCCTTATTGGCCTTTTTAATGCGTTTTTAAGGGAAAATAAGGCTATTTCAACGCTAAAATGACTAGAAATGCACAAAATTAGCACTTTATCAACTTACTAAGCCTCTTTGAAAGAATTTATACAAAAATAAACACAATTATTTACAATTTTGTAACACTGCCCCCCTCCCAAGAACTGCTCGTCCCGGGCAGTGCAACCCTTGGTTAAGAGGTGAAACTAACCAAATTTACACAATCTCAAACACAAAAACTAAGTTGCATATAACGAAAAAATACAAACAAAAATCAAGTGAGAAATATTTACAAAATTCACAAATATGTACAATTATTTATATACAAATATTTACATTACGCATGCGCAAATTTTACCAGTATTTACATTTTTAATTTTAATATTACCATTACTTGTGGTACTTGGCTAGCCTATTATAGTGCACCACCTTTGGTTTTGTTGAAGGTGTTTTAGTGATCCGCACCACTACATCATTCAGCCTTTTTAAGACTGTGTATGGTCCGTCCCAGTTGCACTGTAACTTGGGAGAGAGTCCTTTGCGTCGAACAGGATTCCACAACCTCCTTCTCTCCTTCCTGGAACTCATGTTGTGTAGCCTTTAGATCGTACCTTGTCTTCATTTTCTCCGTTGCCATGTTAATCCGCTCCCGAGCAAAGTTGTGTACGTCCTCAAATCGTGCCTGGAGATCTTGGATGTACTCCTCGGGCGATGAAGGCGCATCGGGTGGACAACCAAACAGGAGATCACAAGGGAGACGAAGTTCACGTCCGAACAGCATCTGGGCTGGAGTATAGCCGGTGGTTTCATGGACAGCACTTCGATATGCCAGCAGGAACAATGGCAACTTCAAGTCCCAATCTTCCTGGTTCCTTGATACTAGAAGTGAGAGGTTGTTCAGGATGGTACGATTGAACCTCTCGACCATGCCGTCCGACTGGGGATGTAAGGGCAGAGACTCCAACCTTCCAGGAAGTTTGTCAGTAGTCCCTATGTACAGTATACACGACATTTTACGTCGTTCAGTAATATGCGCACCAAATCTTCGCATAAAAAAATGTAGTAGCAAAAGTACTGTAACAAAATTAAACCAACTTAAAATTGAGCAAAAATACTTACTTTTGTTATTAAAAAATGGTCTTTTGAATAAAATAAAAAAATAATAAACTATTTAGACAGGTCTCAAGCAGTTCTAAATAAACACTATAATTTAAGTGATTGAACTAAAAACAAAAAGTAGTTATGCAAAAATGTGTTACTTAATTATTCTTAACTAAAAGAAATATACTACCAAATAATTACTCAATGACTAACAAAAATTTATTTTGTTGCTTAAGACAAAGACTATACAAAATAACTTTGAGAGAATAAGCTAAAATGTCCAAAATTGCTTTTTTACATATAAAATATATTTTTAAACAGGTTTTAGTTTAAAAAATTAGTTAACTATGATGCTGGTTACTAAAATATATTTATAAAATTAGTGAGCAACATATATTTTAAAATCAAAATATATGTATTTATCAGTTTGAAAAGGTGTAATGAAAAAGTGATTCAATTCAAATTAATACTGGTAAAAATCAAAACATTTTAGGAAAAACATCGGAAAAATCAGAACACATTTTTAAAAAATCAGAACAATATTGAATAATAATAATAAAAATAATTTTTACTCAGAGAAAAAGAAAATAAATGTTTAAAAAAAAAAAAAAAAGAATTAAAACTTAATCAGTTAACTAATAATTAATTTGACATTTCTTGAAAGCCAATCACATAGAAATTTATTTTTTTTTTCGTCTTTTATGAATATCAAGGAATCTAGCATTATCGGAAATTATGTTCGCTTTCTAACAAAATTAAGTTTAAAATAAATGAGATAATAAATAACCTACATTAAAAAAAGAAAGAAAAAAATCGACGAGAATTTCGAAGCGCAAGTGTAAACTAAACAAACAGCAAAGCATTTCCTTCTTCCTTCTCTCACGGGTCCCATGCCGCCTGCCGGTTAGAATGCAGTATGTATGATGATCTCCGCTTAATGATTCACCCTCTCCTCACTCTAGCTTTCCCATTCAAAAGGTTCCCTTTGCATCCAAGCATGGCGTGATGCGCAACAAATAGCGAGCGCCGATTAAAAACCTCCCGTGATTAAAGAAAGAGAAAAGCGCAAAGCTGACCGCTTCTTTTTCCTCCCCCTTTTGTCAAGCGACAGCCGCGGCCGCGAAAGCCCGGCCAGACTTTGGAATGAGCGGTAAGAAAACAGAACCACTGCTCTTATCAGTTGTGTTCGTTTCCGGCTTAGAAGCGCAGACAAACAGCGTTCGCTAATAATGTACTGCACAGATAGAAACCAAAACTGAATAGTAGGCAAATTTTTTGCGATTGCCGTCCGCAAAAAATTTTCCGTGAACGCCGTACGCGCTGGCAGCATTCCGGGAGGCGAAATCTGCAGTAAAAAATGCTGAGAATCGGTAAAAAAAATTAAAAAGCTTTTTCGAAAAGTTTTCCGTAATTTTCGGAATAGTTTCCGTAATCCGTAGTTGAACATCAAAATCCGTAGAAACTACGGAGAATCCGTAGTACTTGGAGTCTCTGTGTAAGGGTGTTGTCCGGGTTTTGTCTATGCCGAGTAGTTGACACAGTCCTTTGAAAACATCAGAGGTAAAGTTCCTACCTTGGTCTGTATGAAGTTGTAGGGGCAAGCCGTACCTTGACACCCATTGCTGCACTAGGACCTCTGCGACTGTGCATGCCTCTTGATTGGGAATGGGATATGCCTCAGGCGGTCAGGCCATTTGGTGAAATAGTCCATCACGACAAGGATGTATTTATTTCCACTGGAGGTCCGTGGCAAAGGACTCAAGATGTCGAGTGCAATCCGTTCAAATGGTTCTCCCACGTTATACCATTGCAGTCTTCCTCGACTTGTTTCTGCGGGCCTTTACGTGCCGCACAAGCATCACAGGATTTACACCATTTCTCCACATCCTCCTTTGCCTTGCACCAGTAGAAGCATTCCCGAACTTTCTGCAGAGTCTTCATTACCCAAAAATGGCCTCCGGTAGAGCTACTATGCAGTTGTTCTAAAACATCTGGAATTTTTGATCTTGGTAATACAATCTGCCATCTGAAGCCTTTCCCTTCATCAGATTCCCACTTTCTGTATAATACGCCATTTCTGATATGAAGAGAGTCCCAAAGTGCCCAATAACTTTTCGTAATGGGACTCAATTTGGAAATGTCCTGCCAGGTAGGTCTGTTGCTGGTCGTCTCCTTCAGTTGTAATATAGGCTTTACGTCAGGATCTTCCATCTGGGCTTTTCTAACTTCTTCGTCACTCCATGGGTCGGGATCTTGTTCTGAAGGTGTTGAGACGGTAACTTGGCGAGCAACTGGCTGTATTCTTTGGGGTCTATCATCAGCTTTATAGCTGTATTTATGATCTTCAGATGGAGTCTTCCTCAAGAAGGCATCTGAATTTTCCCGAAGAGCTCCTCCTGGGTGGCATACTTAGAGACATTCTTGGTTGCGTCTCTAGGTGTTCTTACTGGGCAGCTTCGTTTGATATGCCCGTCTTTTCCACAGACCCAGCATTTAGTTGTTGGAGTCTTCCCTTCTTTCCTACTCTCAAGAATGCGTAGCCTTCTATTAATTTCTGCAATCATTTCCTCAATCTCTTTAAGATCATCTTGAGAGCCGTTCACTTTGTCTGCTGTGCTGTTCTGGCGATGTTTATAGGAGGCTTGTTGGGCTGTCTCGAGCTTTAGGGCATACACCAAGGCTGACTCCACATCCTTCACGCCGGAGAGTCTGAGGGCTTTTTGAATATCTGGATCTCCGACAGCATCAATGAAATATTCTAGAGCCAGATCATTACGTGTTTCAGGATGACAGTCTGAGAAAGCCAAATGTGAAAGCCTCTGGATGTTTGATGCCAGTTCTTGTAAGCTTTCCCCTGGTCTCTGATGACGGGACCTGAGCTAGAGTCGACTATATTCTTTGGACCATTTCGCTCCAAAACGTAGCTCTAGTGCTCTGGTTACAGCTTCGAAGTCATATCGCTGTTTCTTCGAAAGGGTCTCCAGAATATCTGCGGCGTCGCCCCGTAACGACCCTACCAGATGAGCCGTCTTTTCAACAGAGTCCCAGCCGTTAGCTTCAGCAACGATGGAAAACTGCGTCTTATATACATGCCAGGAGGAACTGCCGTCGTAGGTGGATAGCTTAATAAATTCGTGATTCTGGCTTCTTCTCTCTTTCTTTTCAGTTTCCTGCGGCATGGATTCTAACCTTTCTTCCAGATTCCGAATCTTGCTCTGCAGTTCATTCCCTATTACTTCTCTGTTCCACACTTCTTTCATTTTTCTTTCAAGATCTTCCTCCATTCTCTTAAACTTGCTTTCTATCTCTGAAAACCTTCCTTTCAGCTCTTGATCAAAGTTTTCTTTAAATTTCTCCTCTACACTCCGTTCTATCCTCGTAACACTCTCTTCAACCTTCATAACATTTTCTTCTATCTTCATAGCTTTCTCTTTAAAACTTTCTTCTATTTTCAAAACTTTCTCTTCAAAATTTTCTTCTATCTTTATAACTTTCTCTTCAAAATTTTCTTCTATCTTTATAACTTCCTCTTCTGTTCCATCCATTCTATTTTCCATCACCGTTAATTTACCCTCGATTGATTCTTTCACCGTTGAAAGCTCTCTCTTCATCTCATCTTGATTAGATTTCATTTCTTCCTGAACTTCACCCAAACTGCTTTTCATTTCCTTCATTTCTTCAGTCAAACCATCTTTCAATTCTCTTTGCGATGTTTCCATACTTTCTTTCATCTCTCTTTGTCCTGTTTCCATTTTCTCTATCAATCCATATCTTAACTCATTCATCTGAGCAGTGAGTCCTTCTAGAAATTTCTTCATCTCTTGCTCCATAGCTCTCATTATCACCATTCACAGACAATCCCACTTCTGACACCAGAAATGTTGCGTACTTGGGGGTTCGTGAGTAGTCTGAGAATGAAAGGCCAAACGTACAAAAATTCAGTAATTTATTCACAGAAAATTCCAGAAAAATGCAGGTCTATAAACCAAGTATCAGCTTCAATTCAAACAGTAAACACAGCTTAAACAACAGCTGTCAATAGCAAATCCACAGTACAAACTGTATAGCAATCACACTCACACATAAAGCAAGTCTCTTCCAAAGAGGCTCAAGAGCAATGCAAGCACTAGCGAAGCTGGCTGAAGACTGAACTGAACTAACTCACTGCCTTGGCGAGAAGCGTTCCTTATATACTGTTCCATGGAACCCAGATTTTCGAGAAAACTCTAGAAAGTGGTCAACCAATCAACTTACAGCTTCCATATTTGGTATATCCCATATAAGGGTTCTCTCGCCAAGGTCGCCAAAAAAATCGCCAAGGTGGGAAAAAGTCGCCAAAGTTGGCACCAAATCCATTACCTGTCTTATTGGCCTTTTTAATGCGTTTTTAAGGGAAAATAAGGCTATTTCAACGCTAAAATGACTAGAAATGCACAAAATTAGCACTTTATCAACTTACTAAGCCTCTTTGAAAGAATTTATACAAAAATAAACACAATTATTTACAATTTTGTAACAGTTGAATTACAAATATTCTAAAAAAGAATCAAATGGATAAAATGCTTTAGGTAAATTTTGATTTTACATCAATTAATGATAATATAGTGTTGTTGTTGTTGTTGTTGTTGCTTATCCTCCTTGTCTGACGGTAATATAGTGTACACTAATTAAGTAGCCACTAATATATATATTTCTGTTTCTTTAAAAAATATTATACTTTTACAAAACTTTTTAAAAACAGTCTTTATATATACATTTACATTAATTACTAATAATGCAATTTTTTTTATAGGCAACATTAATAAAGTTAATTACTATATGCGTTTAAATTAAAATTTTAAGATATTACCAACATGTTATCACTTTTCTTGATTTTAACTTAGTCTTAATCAACTGTGCATTCATGTTAACTGTGCATTCAAAGAACTGTTGCATTATTTAAAAAAAAAATTACTAACTGTATACTGTAAGAGTGTACTTGAACTTGTAGAGGCCATAGTCTAAGAAACGTTTAGAAATTCTTATAGCTGAGCAATTATGAGTAACCAATCCAGTCAAATCAATTTCCTCTGTTTCAACACCTGAGTTATCAATTTTGAAAGCATTCCATACATGAGACGCCACATATGATTCATTATCACGGAAAAAAGCTGTAGTCTCCATCCGATAATCTACACCTCTTTGACTCTAGATTTAAAGACAAGCAATAGCAGGTTTGACTAAAAGTATCTTAAATTATAAAAACACATAGGTTAAAATCACAAAAAAAAGTTCAATTTGAAGAAAAAAAAATAGTATTATAATAAAACACTATATTTCTAGCACTCAAAAACAATAAATAAGGAATGGATATAGTATTATTCATTTATGGCCTAAAATTTCTTAGAAATGCCTAGGAAAAAAAAATTATAATCCTGTGCAAAAAAACTAATATAGCATGCAACACTATATATAGCACTTCACTATACTAATATAGCACTTCAAACAAACAGCATTACAGCGAAACATGAGACGGAAACTCACCACAAGAGGTTTAGATATATCTGTTGAATTTTTATCTATCCAAACTAAAGGCAGTATGTAATCACTATCTGCAACAGTCACAGTTTCAGTTTTTGATATTCTGCTCACTGGATTAAAAAAATCTACTGATGGCTCAAATTCACCTCCATATGCATATTCATAAATTATTCTAGAAAAAGAAAAGAAGTGAAATAATATCCAAAGCAGCAAAATTTATGATTAAAAGAGATGCATTTAACAAGCATAAGCGTTTAACCAATATCATTTAAATCTGTCAAATTGAATCTTTTAAACAATATACAAAAGAAAAAAAAAAAAAAAATACAAGGCAGAGTAAAATTATAACGGTAAAAAGAAAAATTAAATAATAATAATAAAATGGAATAAAAAACCCTAAATAATAGGAAAAAATGATAATTAAATAATAAAATAAATAAAACTATATAATATGATAATAGTAACCAACCAAATTAAGAAAGAAAGAAAGAAAACCAAGAAATACAGATACAAGAAAAATATGTTTTATTGTGTTGGCAAATACTTTTCCTCGGATTACATATATTGTTTAAACTGCTCAATATATTATTCAAGTACATTTTTATAGGCTATTTCGACAAAATGTATACTGGGAGTAGGAGGGAAAAAAAGTCACTGTTTGCATTGAATTTTATTCCTCAGAAATACCATCTAGACAAAGCAGATTCAGATACAATTAATATATATAATGATCCTCATCTGTCATGAACGAATCCGGTTAGTACCGCATCAAAACAGAAACTTTTGGCAGCCATTTTTTTTCCGTTTATTTAATTCAACTTAGGAAACATACATATCATTTTCATTCATGTTTTGTATCGCACATATTCTTATTTCCTATAAAACCTTGAAAAACTATTCAATTGTAATGTTTAAATCTCTAAATTAAGTATAACGGATCACTGGCTATTATAAACATGAACCTATAAAATAGAATTATGTAACTTCATGATTATAAACAAAGCAAGACCAAATAAAAACAAACCAAAACTGTTGCCATTCAAAAAATACAAATTCCAAATGGACAACTTTTTAATTCCGAATGAACGACTCTTTGACTGTTTCATTAAAAAAACGCTTAAAATATTTCTAAAACATATTAAAGCCTTAAAAATCTTAAAATATTTGTAAAAACGCATAGTGTAAAATGATAGTTGGGATAGAATGTTTGGTTGGGCAAGTAAAAGTCACCAGTTGAAATGAGTATTGAAATTAGAGTAGTCTAATGTGATAATGTCGAGTCAAGGTAAAATGTTCGGTTGAGAATGAGAAAGTCCCTAGCTGGATCCTGGATATTTTGGCGATGTTGAGGGTGAGATAGCTGGTTGGAGGTATCGAGTAGAGGTGAATTTGGGTTAGCATGGCGTGTCTGTAGTTATTGGATAGTTAGTTAGAAAATTTGAAAACAGGATCTACGATAGTCTTAAAAAAAAGTATTTTGGTAAAATGAAGTGAATCGTTTTTTCTTATTATGAGGACTTTAAATAGGCAAGCGAAGTGATGACGTCACTGGCAGGTTCGTGGATACAAGAAAAATATTTCCTATATTAAACGCCCAATGGATTTTTCGTAAAAAATTATTAAAAATCGAGGGAAATTATTTCCCGAATTTAATCCCCATATTTAGGTTTAGATATGTATTAGTTATCATGTGCATGCGTTAGATTAAGTTGTTTTTGTTCTAAAATTGATAAAATTTGAATTTTAAATTTCAAAAAACTTCCACATTCCATTGAAAACATAAACATTTCATTTCAAAGGATGATATTACACAATAAATATCCAACTAATATACTAATTAAAAGGAAAATGATAAATATTCTATTATAATTTGAAGTGAAATTTGTTTTCAAATGTCTAAATAAAGTATCTGATATAAAATACTAATATGTTGCAGCGGAATAGATTTGATATCGGTCATCCTTGGCAGAAAAAAAAAATATATATATATATCACCAAATTATCTGGCGAATATAATTTAATTCCTTTCAAAAATCATGGTTATTTTAAAAATTTATATTAAGAGAGTAAGGAATAATATGAAACAATATTTCGCACAACACAAATTACAGAAATATACATCTGGCATGTATATTTTCGTAGTACGTTTTTGATCGCCAAATACAAAAACGCCAAGGACAACAGAGTTTTGAAATTTAAAATTAAAATTTTGTCAATTTGACAGCAAAATAACTCAATCTAACATATGCACATGATAACTAATACATATATATACCCAAATATGGGGATTAAAATCGGGAAATAATTTTCCTCGATTTTTAATAATTTTTTACAAAAAATCCAATGGGCGATTAACATAGGAAATCATTTTCTTACATACATGGACGGTCAGTGACGCCACACTTCGCTTTCGTATAGAGCACTTAATGGAACACTGGGATGTGTTGTTGCTGTTGTGTTGTCGGGCCTATATTTTTTGTCAACCAGCAGTTTTTTTATTGTCATTCATATTTGTTGATCGGGTAAAATTTTTGAAGTGAAAACTTCTTTAGGCGCGTTGAGCACTTTTGGGTTAATAAAAATCATTGAACTCCCATCATCGTTAGCTAACGCTTTCCATTTGAAGTGAAAACTTTTGGGTGAAGAAAAATCATTGAATTCGCGTCATCGTCAGCAAACGCTTTCCATCCTTGTATGACACAAATAATGTATCACACAATTAACTTGCTAATGTGATGTGTTAATAATTATATACTGTATATTGTTTTAAAATCTGGTGCGGCGTTACACGACTTCTCTCATCTCCGGGCACTGTCTCTATTGCAGTTACACCTCACAAAACAGTGAGAAAGCCCAAAACTGCCATTTTTCTCACGTTTTTACAATCTGGTGCGGCTCTACACGACTTCTCTCATCTCCGGACCCTGTCTCTTAAAGATTGCAGCCGGAAACGTTGCAGTTAGGCCTCACAGAACCGTGAGAAAGACCAAAGCCTCCATTTTTCTCACGTTTTTACAATCTGGTGCGGCTCTACACGACTTCTCTCATCTCCGGACACTGTCTCTATTACAGTTAGACCTCACAAAACCGTGAGAAAGGCCAAAGCCGCCATTTTTCTAACGTTTTTACAATCTGGTGCGGCTCAACACGACTTCACTTAACTCCGGACACTGTCTCTTAACGATTGCATCCGGAATCGTTGCAATTAGACTTCCCAGAACCATGAGAAAGACCAAAGCCGCCATTTTTCTCACGTTTTTAAAATCTGGTGCGGTTCTACACGACTTCTCCAGAGCTTCCAACCTAATCTGGCAAATTGTTAGTGCCGCCCCTTTTTCTTCACCGCTTAATTTTTAGAGTATTTTTCTTCTTAATTCATTGTAGATACATTTGAAGAGAATTTCTCTAAAAATGAAGTGGTGTAGAAAAAGAGGCGGTACTAACAATTTGCCGGATTAGGTTGGCAGCTCTGCTTCTCTCATCTCCGGACACTGTCTCTTAAAGATTGCAGCCGGAAACGTTGCAATTAGACCTCACAGAACCGTGATAAAGGCCAAAGCCTCCATTTTTCTCACGTTTTTACAATCTGGTGCGGCTCTACACGACTTCTCTCATCTCCGGACACTGTCTCTTAAAGATTGCAGCCAGAAACGTTCCAGTTAGACCTCACAAAACCATGATAAAAGCCAAAGTTGCAATTTTTCTCATGTTTTTACGATCTGGTGTGGCTCTACACGACTTCTCTCATCTCCGGACACTGTCTCTATTACAGTTAGACCTCACAAAAAACGAAAATTATAAAATATCGAAACACATTTGATTTATAAACAAAAAATTGAAAATACATTTAAATGATCACGTGGTAACCATCATGATCTAAACATCGTTTTGAAGATTTATCGTTCACATTCCGTCATTTTTGACGGGTTATATACTAGTAAATTTAATAAACAACAACAACAGACAAACAAACAAAAGATTTGATGAAACAATGATTCTTGAAATGCAACAAGGAAAATTCTATATATAACGGATATACTGATAAAAATAACATATCCTCTCATTTTTTTTTTTTATAAATATCTGTATTATTTTATAAATATTGAAAATATTAATAATAAAAATAACAACAATCTCATTTTTTGCATTTCAAAAAATGTGGATGTAAAATTTTTACTGTATTATTATTTTTCCTTTTTTACCAAATAATTCCCTATTTTAACAAATGATATATGTAATTTGAAATAATTTGAGAATGACATCATTTTCTATGCAAAGTCATCAATATCTGTAGTCCCTTTTAGTTTCTTTTTGTCTCTGTAATCACCGGAAAGTTAATAGATCTTTCTTTTAACAGGGTTGCTAACATCAGAACTTTTCTAAATTCCTTGACTTTTTTTCACCATTTAATCTGACTTTTCCATGACTTACGCTGTTTATTTTCCAAAAAATTTCACAAAATTAGCGAACAATTTGTCGTAATTCCCTGACTTTACAAGAAATTCTCTGACAATTCCATGACTGAAACTAAATTCAAAACTGGTGTACAATCAATATATAGATTTTAAAACTTCTTTACACACCATAAATTTTAAGGCAAAAGCAAGACTGCTTTTGCCTCCAAGGCAGTAGTACATGTTTTTTCGCACCTGATGAAGAAAGGCTAAGTCCTTTTGAAACCGGTTGTGATGGCTTAAAATTTATGGTGTGTAAAGAAGTTTTAAAATCTATATACAGTAGAACTTGGATAATTCGAAGTTGAAGGGACCAGAAAAAAATTCGAATTACATATACTATTTTTTCAAAAAAAGTGATAAATTAAAAAATTAAAACTCTACGATCAGAGATTTAACACATAAACATTATATATAAGAATACCGCTACATTACCCCTTTCACCCCCCCCCCCCATTAAATAAATATTTTTTACGAGCTTAATTATTCAACACTTTTTAAAATATAGTCAAATATTTTTTATTTCTTTTTTAAGTAGAATCTTTGTGTCATAGCATGTGACCTGACACAAAAATAGAATCTTCTACATTACACATTACTTTTAATTCACAAAAACCTCGAAGTTCATACATATGCACCATATGTCTTCTGGTGCACTAGCTAGGCGCTTCTATTGTATTTCCTTATCCTTCTTTTGAAAGACTATAAAAATTGATAGTGCACTTCAGATGAGTAAAATCTCAGGAACAAATTTTACTGTAATATTTTAAAGGTAATCGTATGAAAAATTTGAATTATCCAAAATATAATTCGAATTATCCACGAGTTTTTAACATTATATTAATACAAAATTCAAGGGACCGTGTAAAATATTCAAATTTTTCAAAATTTCGAATTAAACAAGTTCGAATTATTCAAGTTTCACTGTATTCCATGACTTTTCCATGATTCCTTGACTTTCCATGACTAGTGTTTAAGTAATAAAATTTGAAAAAATCATGTTCAACGTATGACACACGGAACACTACCAAGAGAGCTGCCTTCTACTACATTCCAAGGGGCAAGCAAAACTGCGGCAGAAACAGGCCCTCAGCCTAATCCTTGAAGAAGATGATGATGATCATTTTCTATGCTTTAAGATTACAGAGACAGTTTTTTTTGTTTTTTTTTTGTTTTTTTTGACTGGAGGCAATGGTATACCTAGCTAAAGTGCCCCTAAAAAAATTCTAAATAAATAAAAACACTGAAAACTAAACAATTTAGGTATATAAGTGTCGATAGCAAAAAACAGTACATTATAATGGAATATTTATTCATCTTAATAGTTGATTTGCTTATTTCGAGAAACAACACAGATATGACATTTCAATAGCCAATCAGATGAAAAAACTCAACAAACACATTAATACTCATGATAACAGATTCTTTATAGCCACCCATGTAGAGACAACCAAAAATAATATTCACAAGATGCCACTGATAGATATTTATACTAGTAAAAGATTATGTATTTGGATTTGTGTGTCTGAATGTGTATCTTTTAAGTGATCTCATAGTGCATAACAATAAAAAATGGCAGTCAGATACACTCAAAGTATGGTATACCACATGATTTTATAATTAGTAGTAGTATTTCTTAATCAACCCTTTGTTATTAAATATTTTATGCACTTCTCAAAGTGTTACATTTGATGCTTTATTGCTAGGTTTATTGCTATATGTTTTTGAAAAGCTTTGATAATATCTCAAAGAGCAGACAATTTAGTTTTTTTTTATGTTTGTTTCAAATCTCAGAAACCTTTTCTTTTTATTTTAAAAGTATTTTCAAATGCAACTCTTTTATTCACAGAATTTAATGAAATATATTTTAAAACTCTTGCTTTTGAGAAAAGTTTGAACATATTTGATAGTAAATTACATTAGGAGATAGCTAAAAGATTACACTCTCTTTAAAAAAAAAAAAAAAAAAAAAAAAAAAGTCCACAATATGAATTTGGTGATTTTTAATATTTTTTCCATGAAGTAATGTATGAAAATATGTTTACTGATATTTTTGTTTAGATTTTTTTTTTATTTGAGGTACAAGATGAAGATATTAATGCAACACATGCATGCCTTAGTTTTGACTATGATGTAAAGACATTTTCAGCACATTTAACTAGTCTATCACTGAACATATTTCTCTTCTTAGCTCAACCTCGTAACTGGGCACTGACACATTTTTCACTGCTCATTTTTATCGTTTTCCTCTTTTTGCAAATTTGATGCTCTGTACTGATTTTCATATCAAAGCAAATTTCAGTTTAAATAGGCCAATACATCTTCTACTGCTTTGTCATGAATTTGAATTGAAAGTTTTCAAGATTAAGAATTTAATTCTGTTTCATCGCCAGACCTTTTTTTTTTTTTTTTTTTTTTTTCTTTAGATATTTTTGGAGTTTTGTCATTTTCAGGGAATATGTCTCTCTAAAAGCCAAGAAATGACAGGAAAAATTTGCCTGAGTCCCTGTCTGCAGACAGTCCAATTTTGGGCTTTGAACCTGGCACGTATCAATCTCAAATTCTATTTTTCAGTACTAAATAAGGTGTTAAAATAAATAAGAAATTAAATCTATTTTAAAATTAAAAAAGCTTAATATTTACAAAGTTTACAAGTTAGAATATTAATAATAAATAGAGTTTTCGCCACTATCATACATGATATTTTAAAATGGGCCAATCACTTTATGATAATTGTTACTTTAGATATTGTTTACACAGACTAACACACAAACTGACATAATAAAAAAATTAATTAATAAACTAACTAATTAACAAATAGGCCCATAAAACCGATTTTTCAAAATTTCAGGGTTTGGGGAAATTAATTCTGGAGTTTTCAGTCATGATCATAAAAGTGGAAGGATTAATGTTACAAAAAACCATCTGGACAGAAATGATCAGTCCAGATATAGTTTTTTTAAAGCAAACCTTAAGAAACACTATTTTATTCTTATTATCTCTGTATCATTAGATATAATGCATCCAATTAAATCTGACAATGAAAAATACCCTTACTGCTTTTCATTATTTATGTCTACCCCCATACAACTCAATCAATATTTAAACTTGAAAACTTCTTCACACACCTTAAAATTAAAGAAAGCACAGTCAGCTTCAAAAGGACGCAGTCTTTCTTCTTCAGGTGCAAAAATATGTGCTACTGCCTTGGTGGCAAAAACAAAACGGACTTCATGTCTTGCTTTGTGCTTGCATATTGATTTATTTAGTATTGAACTCAATATTTTGTAAGAAAGTTTTAAGAAACTGAATTAACAATCTAAAGTCTGAAAAAAAAGATGTTTAAACTTAATCAATAAAATATTCAACAAATTCTGCATAAAGGATGGAACATAACACAAAAAATTATGCTGCTTAAATATTTGAAGATAACCATTGTTTACAGTGTTTTAATATAATTGATATACGTTATATATTTTCACATGTAATAAACAGTCTGTTATATGTATGTTAGAGTATTTGTAACCATGGTAAGAAAAGAAAGAAAACTTATATTAATAACTAAACATTTATTTGAACAATTATAATATCTATTTAGATATTTCATTACATCTCTCCATGCACAAAGAATATTTGGATTGAAACTATTTGTGAATTCTTTCGAACAAAATAAAAATGAATAAAAAACAGCAGCCACTTAAAAAAGAGGAACAGCAACAACCCTGCATATTTACAAACAAGAGCATGAGTCAGGATAGAAAGGTAAACTGAACTGAAAAACATTTTTCAACGACATTGGGAAATACAAAAATTAAACTTTTATCCAATGCACAATGAAAGTACAAATAAATAAAAGAAATTTTTTGTGAAGCTTTATTTAAAATTTAATGTACAAAAATAGAGAGAATTTTGAAGAGAATGTTCCATCACCTTTCTAAAAATTTTCAGAGGGGTTCGTACACTAATTAAAAATTTATTTTATCTCAATGAAAATTGTAACATATTTTTATCTCTGATTAAAATTTTATCTTTTGGAAAATGTTTCATTAGAAATATTAAAATACCTTATAGTTGTCTCATTAATCCATTCTGTCTCAGTCACATCTCTTTTTTTCCTATATATATATATAAATTTGTTTATTAGCATAAATACTCAAATTAAAAATAAATATTTGTTAACTATACAGCACAATTTATGATACAACTTCAAATGAAAATTTAAATTTATATAGTTTTATTTAAAAATAATAATAATAAATAAATAATATCTAGATCAGGGTGCAAAATTTCCGCTCGCCATTGGCGAGAGGAATGTTTACTGTGGTGAGTAAAAATTTGGTCTAGTTACAGATAGAATTCTTACACGATACAGTGACAGAAAACATTCCTTTTATAGATTTAAATATGGCATCTTATGACCTCATATTTAAGCCCAGCCCTGGAAAGGAAAAATGCTTAATGCATGCATAAAAGTTTTAATCTCTTCGGCAGTTTCGTTTCTCCCATTGTGATTTCTCCAAGCATAGTGAGAATAGATAAGCAGAGTACCTCTTTGTCTATCGCTCGTCCACTATCCGAGAGAAGAGAAATTCGAAAGTTTGCTTATGCGATATTGGCACATGAAAATGAGCCCGTGCCCTTTTAAAGATACTGCCTATGTTTATTTTGTTTAATAATGATCAAAAATAGTTCACATTTTCCAGTTTTTTACTGAAAAGCCAAGGATTTGTGCTTGTAATGATTTGTAAGCATGTAAGCAACGATTTTATCGAAAAAGTTATTCCGAAATGGCTATTTCAAATGACAATAATGCAGGGTTCCACTTTGAGCCTTTGAGAAGGGCATCGTGCCCTGCCTGCCCTTTAAATTTTTATGAGCGCCCTAACTGCCCTTTAAAGTACAAAAATACGCCCTCCTTGCCCCAAAAAACGCGCCCTTTATGCCTGAAAATCGCGCCTTTCTTGCTCCCAAATTTAACCACCACGACCTTAAATAGCGCATTTTTTCTCCTTTTTAAATATTCTTAGTGCTTTATTAATACAAATATGTTTCTAGAAGCTTTTCCACTTTTCTGTGTGTTCTACTTATTGCAAAAGCGAGTTGACACTTAGCAGGTGTATAAACTATTTATCAGCGTAAACATAGTTGCCGCGGAACTTCTTTAAATGACCCTGCAGGCTGCTGGCTATAAGGGTGGGGTGGGGAACAGACAAATAAGTGCCTCCCCGGTGTTAGCAAAAAGAGAAGGGGAAAATATTGCTCTTTTCTTATATTCCAATAATCCTTTTGCTTCATAAATCATGTTTTTTTTTTTTTTGTTGTTTTTTTTTTTTTTTTTTTTTTAATCTTTAAAATCACGTTAACAAAAATAACAAATCTAATTACTTTTATGATCTAGCTGAAGAACCACAAAAATCATCGTTAAGTTCAATCTCATAAATAAGTTAAAAAAAAAAAACAAAAAAAAAAACATTGACTCAGGAAAGAGAAGTGTTTGTTTACATGAGATGAAAAACCACAATCAATTAGAATCAAAAGCTGAAAGAAGGGGGAATGAAAAGGAAATCTAGATTGTGCAGTGCTTTGATTTTTATTTACACGATAACCACAGACAAGGATATTCTATTTATCTGTGACAATAACAAAAGTTCATTTATTTTAATGATACAAATAAAAATAAAATAAAAACTTCCTGACGTAAAATAATTATTTCAACATAAATTTTGATAATTAACGGCAAAATGATTACATACTTCCGCTATCGGCTAAAAAAAATATTGTGAATTTAGAAAGTCAGCTTTTTATAAAAGCGCGGATTTTATTAACATCGGAATAATAAAGTATTTCATAAATAGTTGCAATTAAACGTAAATTTTTGAAAGTTAGCAGTGAAATCCAAATGATCCTATATTTCCGAAATCGGCTGCAAAATTACTGCATATTTTGAGATAAAACTATAAAAACAACTCAAATTTTATCGATTAATGACGGAATAGATAATTATTTGGAAATTCAGCTTTGAAATCAATGTGATTTTAATCTTAGCAGCAAAATAATAGAGTATTTCGATTCTTACAGTTTCCTTTTTACTTTCTTCTATATTTAAAAGAAGAAAGTACTGATTCGTAAAAATTTTCGACGGATTTACACGTTTTGAAAGGTCCAGAAGAGGGGTGGCCAGCCCGCGGGCCGCATGTGGCCTTCCGTGTAGTTTTGTGCGGCCCGCGAGGAGTCTAACGATACTTAAATTTTGGCAAATTTGGTTAAAAGTTTAAAAATTAATAAATCCTTTCTCACTTTTCGCAGTAAAAATACCTTTCAACGATCATGGTAGCTAAATCACACTGTTGTAACGAAATTGTTATTAGATCCAGTATTTGTTCGTTTTATTATACTTCTTAATGTATAGTCATAATTTTTTCCCGATTATGTTGTTAATTTATGAATGAAAATAAAAATGTATTTTGCTCCGAATCTTCACCCTGCACTTCCCCCAAAAAAAGTATATACTTTCACTGCCATAAAAATTTGCGCACCAAGAAAGGGTTGTCAGAATGAAACAAAATTTTACATACGTAAGTTCAATGTTGATATAAGTAGATGATTATAAAATCAAAGCGAAATGATCATTTATTACAGGAAAAATTACAAATGAAGGTTGGTTTTAGTACCCTGTTGGGCCACCTCTAGCGTGAATTCACGATGCGATACGGGCAAGCATTGTGGCATACAAGTCCCGTATGATGTCCTGTGGCATCTCGTTTCACATTTGTTGTAAATGTGCCTCTAATTCGTCCAAACTCGTAGGTTGCCAAATTTGCCGTCTCAGATGATCCCAGATATGCTCAATTGGTAACAAATCTAATATCGAACAGGTCAGAGAAGGGTGTATTATGACGGAAGCAGTCCTGAGACACCCTTGCTGTGTGTGGCTGTGCATTGTCTTGTTGAAAAATGGCTCCTGGGAGCCCTGTCATAGGTGACAACCCTTATGGCTGAAGGATGTTACGAACGTACCGCTGGTCTGTCATGGTGCCGTGGATCAATATTAGGGATGACCGTGTATCGAATGCAATGTCATCCCCTGCCAGTACCATCACATCAGCTGTGGGTGAAGTGTGCAGCTGTAAAGCTAAGGCAGGATTGAGGCGTTTACCATGATGCCTCCATACACATGCATGTTTGTCATCACTGCCCAAACTGAATCTGGATTTGACGCTGAAGACGACCTGGTTTCATCCGGTTGCAATCCAAACCCGTCGAGCGCGACACGACAAAACTCCAAACAGAGGATAGAAGGGTATTATTGGCAACATACGTGATGGGCGTCGCGATAGTAAATGCCTTTCAGCCAGGGACCTTGTGATGGTACGTACAGACACAAGGACAGATCATATAGGAATAGGTGTTGCATATGTCTGGATATCGGACAGCGAGACAGTTGGCGCTATATGTACGTTTCGTATGATATGACGATTTTTTAGATTATTGATCTGTCTAGCACGTCCTGAGCCTAGTCGCCGTGTAAGCGGCCTCTCTTTTGTCCACTAGTCACAACACCTCCTCACAATAAAATCAGAACGGCCTGGGTGGCTGGCTACTCACCAAGTTGATCACCCGCATTCCATCACACCATTGATTCTTCCCCTCTCGGACTCTGACAGCTGTTCGTATTGTCTTCGATGGTGGCGTGACGGCATCTCTATTTAAAAAGTGTCCCTCTGCAACAGATTATGCACATCAAGCAAGCTCTGCTTACCTGTTTTATACTCCAAGAAAAACGAACTTCAACGCCCTCTGGTGGCATTACACAATAAGCAATCATGCTGCATTTCTAATCATTTGCATATCTGCCTGGCACGTACCTTAATGCCACGTTTCATTACGGTCCAATAATTATTTCTTGGTGTGCAAATTTTTATGGCAATGAGTGTACATCAGGGCCCGAAATTTCAACTCAAATTACACTCGCCAAAAAAATGTATTACTCGCCACAAAATAGGGTTGTCTTTTTTTTTTTTTTTTACGCATTTTTTTTTTTTTTTTTTTTAACTATTTGAAAGGCTTTTACAAATATGTCTAAATTTATATATACTAAAAGTTTGTCGTATATCATCATGTTTCATAATCATCTATAATTAAAAATCATTATAATTAAATGTATTTGAGATTTGAAAAAAGATTAAAATATCTAATAACGTAAATGTAAAGAGCCATTAAAGAAAAAAAGAAGAAAAAAAATTCTTTGTCAAACAGTATCCTTTTTATTATGAGAGATTAAGCTTCCTTATTTATCTATTTATTTACTTAACTTTTTATATTAGAAATGTCTTTTTCGTCCACTTAATTTTTGTAATCAGACGGAATGTCGATGTGTACAACTTGTTCATTGTTGTCATTTGAAATGGGCATTTCGGAATAACTTTTTCGAAATAATCGTTGCTTACAAATCATTACAAACGCAAATCATTGGTGTTTCAGTAAAAAACTGGAAAATGTGAACTGTTTTTTGATCATTATTCAACAAAATAAACATAGGCAGTATCTTCAAAAGGGCTCGGGCTCATTTTCATGCGACAACATCAGATAGGCAAACTTTCGCATATCTCATCTCTCGGATAGTGGGCGACGGGCAAAGTGGCTCTCTGCTCGTCTATTCTCACTCTGCTTGGAGAAATAACAGTGGGAGAAACGAAACTGCCGAAAAGATCAAAACTTTTATCTAGCAATTTTCCTTTCCCAGTCTGGGGCAGTCTCGAGCAGCGCACAAACAGACTCGGCTCTCCGATAATCTAAAAAGGAGAGGTTAACTATGAGGTTATAAGATGGCAAGATTTTGCATATTTAAATCTATAAAAAGAATGTTTTTCTGTCACCGTATCGTGGAAGAATTCTATCTATAACTAAACCAAATTTTTACTCGCCACAGTAAAAATTCCACTCGCCAGTGGCGAGCTGGCGAGCGGAAATTTCGCGCCCTGGTGTACATGCATGATTCATATACTTATGAACATATAAACACATAAACATATATACATACGATGCGGCCCGCCTGAATAAAAAAGATTTCCAATGCGGCCCACCTAGTGTTTTGGGTTGGACAGGCCTGGTCTAGAACATGATTTGACCATTTTTAGACAATGTCTGTGTGTATGTGTGATAAAATTTTTGTGGCTACTGTATCTCTGGAACTACAGCTCAGAATTGTATATAAATTTATATGTCGATACACCTTGACCTAAATTAGTGCCTATCAACTTTTGGTGACAATCGCTCAACAGGTGGCGCTGCTATGCAGCGATTTCCGCAATTTAAAGGAGGCTATATCTCAGGTTCTATTGCATATAATCGAACAAAACTTGATTATATAAGAAGGTCTTTATGAGACATTATGCTGATTGAATGTAAATGCTTATCAGCCAACAGGTGGCGCTGCTATACATCAATTTCTGCAATTTATGGGAAGACTATATTTCAGGAACTACTGCACAAAATTGCAAAAAATTTATATGTAGATGCACCTTGACATAAATTAGTATCTACCAACTTTTAGTGTCAACCACTGAACAGGTAGCGCTGCTGCACAGTGTTTTCTGCAATTTAAGGAAAGGCTATATCTCAGGTTCTATTGTGTATAATCAAACAAAACTTGATATGTGCAAAGGCCATTATGAGACATCATGCTGATTCAAATTGGATGCTTATAAACCAATAGATGGCGCTGCTATACTGGAAATTTCCTCGATAATAGGAAGGCTATGTCTCAGTTTGTATGGCATATAACTGTACAAAATGTGATATGTGAGATACCCATTATAAAAGCATATTTTTAAGATGTTATTTACAGACAATAAAACTTTCTTTGGATATTTAGTGTTAGCTTTCTCTAAGATGAAAATCATTTGCATTCATCATGTTAGATAATTTTAATAAATAATAGTTTTAATAAATTATTTGCCCTTAGTGAATTTGTATAGGAAAATATAGAAGAAAGTCTTGTGGTGACCACAACATACTATTATTATTTTTTTTTTCCCACCACAAAATAAATATATTAACCTGTGATACTCTTTGATGGTTAGATAATGCAGAGTTCAAAATTTTCAGAAGCTACTTCTGATTTTCATGCTAGTTATTTTGTTTTTATAGAAACTTCTCATTTTGGGTGTTAAATTTGCCTTATATGTATAAGAACTTTATAAATATAACTCATTATGGGTACAAGTACAAATAAGTACTTGTAATAACCTATATAGGTATTCCTCCATTATTCATTCTAGAGCCAAGTAACAGTTTCCAGGGATTTTGCATGTTGGGTAGTTTCATCCCTAATAGTTGTAGGAGCTACATTTTTAGAAATCAAATTTCAAATTTCATTTGCCATTATTGAAATTCAGCAAACAAAGTGAGTAAATTCCAGGGATCTACTAAATTTACTAACTGATTGTAACATTAGAAATTAGCAATAATACCTAAAAAATTGGAAACTATTAAAAAAAAAAAATCATTAATTAATTAAATCGAACTTTTTATCACTACTATTTGATTAGAATGTTTAATATTTTTCTTTAATAATCACTAAAAATGGTCTTTGGTTTTTATCTTAAGAAATTTGCGAAAATCTTATTAAAGGTAATTTTTATTATAGTTCTTTACTTTCATTTCAACATTTATAAGATTTTCAAGAGCTTTTTACATATTTTTTAGGAAGAAATTTTAACACTTTTTATTAGGTTTAATAGAACTATAGTTAAAGATAAAAGAATGTGAAAAAATAAATTTATTTATTTAATTTTTGCTGACTAATTTGTACATTTAGTGAAAATTTGCTATATTTTCCGAGAGGTGGGGGGGGGGGGGGGCAAAATTGCTGATTGCTTAACAACTGCATTTATAAGTATAATAAAATTGTTTGTAATTTTGGAGGCTATTTTTTGCGAAGCGATATGCCCTTTTTATAAAATGTGCCCTTTTTCATTCTCCACAAATGTGCTTTTTTTTTTATAGCACCACCCTGCCCCTTTTTCCTTGGTAGCAGCACCCTGCCCTTTTTCAAACCTAGGGGGAACTCTGATAATGAACAAGTTATACACATCAACATTCCATCTGATTACAAAAATAAAATGGACGAAAAAGACATTTTTGATATAAAAAGTTAAATAATTAAATAGGTAAATAAGGAAACTTAATCTTTCATAATAAAAAGATTTTCACAGAATATTGTTTGACAAAGAGTTTTTTTTTTTTTTCCTTTCTTTAATGACTATTTATATATGATAGATTTTTAATATATATAATTTTAAGCATATTTGTAAAAGCATTTCAAATAGTTAGGAAAAATAAAAACCCAAAATGCATAAAAAAGAGAAAAAAAAAAAAATAATAATAATAATAACAACAACCCTATTTTGTGAAGACTAAAACTTTTTTTCAGCGAGTGTAATCTGAGTTGAAATTTCGGATCCTGATCTAGATATTATTTTAATGAAACTCAAATTTTCAATGTGCCTTTTTTATACAGCATAATTTACTGAATATCGAGAGAATAAACACATATTAGTTACAGATATAATTATATACATAAGTAATATTGGAGTGTAGTAATATACCTGATAAAAAAAAAAAAAAAATTAAAGTCAATAGTTTAATTAAAAATGAAATTTACCTTTCACTTGATGATGAAGACTGAATAAATTTAAATTTTGATTGGGAATAATACAATTCACATATTTTTTCATTTCCATATGCCAAGAATTGAGAATCATCTCCACCATTAAAAACTATACACGTGTAAGAATCTATACTATTAAGAGAAATTGTAAACTCCACATCTTCATCAGTTACTACACTAGTTTTACTAACATCAAACTCAAAATCTGACACAGCATCAATCACAGTCACATTTAGAAGGACTTCATTGCTGTATTCCTCTAGTTCAGAAGTATAAGCTTTGAAACGGATTTCCCATTGTCCAACCTACACGAAAGAAATGAAAAAAATAATTGTGACACATGTTATTTTATAAATATTACATTAATTTTTGCTATAATTTATATAAATTTACTCAGTAATTTGGTTAGGTATAAGTACTAATTTAATTGTATTCAAATCTAAGCAATTGTCTTATCTGTCAAATCAACTAGTATAATTGCAATTTCTTTTATTATAATTACTAGCAAACTCACATAAAAAATTTGCACTTAATCTCGTTTATATATGTATAAATAATATTATTTAGTTATTTATTATAAATATAATTATTAAAGAATATATTGTTCAGTTAATCCAAAATAGATGTGACTAGACTATACAGATTTTAATTTGTGAAAGCACGATGAGAAAATTTTTAACCTAGTACCACATTTAAACACACTTATCAAGTTTTGAAAATAATTTTATGTAATTGGTATTGGTTAAACTCTACAAACCTGTCAACTGAAAACTGAATGCCACACTGGAAATGCATTTTATTCTACGTAATTGCAAATTATGTATTTATTTAATTAGAAAGGATATGGGAGTGAAAATTTGAAACTGAATACATTAATATTAAATTTAGCTCTATTTATAAATAACAGGGTGTCTACTGACTTGACAGAAAAAAAATTCATGACCTTCTTTATCGACATATCCAACTCTTCTTTTTAAATTAACGTTTTTTTTTTTTTTTTTTTTTTTTTTTTTTTTTTGGGGGGGGGGGGGGCAAACAAAAGTTAGAATGTCTGTAGATTTTCATAGAAGATAATATATACATATATTTTTTTTTAAAGATACAAATGACTATACTATGTTTATAATCATATTTATA
The DNA here is from genome assembly GCA_963930645.1 of Salticus scenicus. NCBI lineage: Eukaryota > Metazoa > Arthropoda > Arachnida > Araneae > Salticidae > Salticus > Salticus scenicus. The sequence continues at coordinate 40,730,542 of OZ005655.1, read as the reverse complement.
TATTTACGCTACTAAATAATAGTAATCTGAAAATCGACATGAACTCATAATAGAGAATTTTAATGACCCACACCCGACTCAAAACCTAAAATGAAAATTAATAATTCATCTAAAAATCTTGAAATTTAAGTTATAAAGTAAACTTTTATTGGTATAAAACTGGTAAATAGTTTACAAATAATTTAAAATGTAATTACTAATGCACCAAGTTAAAAGTTTTAAAATCTGAAAAATGGATAAATAATAATTTTTAACCATTTAGGTGTGTTGTGTACTTCAAGTGTTACAAAATGTGCTTCAAGTTTAGTAATAAGTACAAAACTATGAATAAACACCATAAAATGCAATAAACTTGCAACAATTGTTTCGGGTTGAAAAAAAAAAAAAAAAAAAACACGACCATTCATCAGACGAACAAAGTGGGCATGAGTGCTACAAGCAAAGCGACAATGCACCAAATGATATGTTGCCAAATTATGTTTTTGCCCGTTAATGAAATTATTTTGAATGATATTCTCAAGTCGACCCGACTCGTAGAAAAAAAAAAATACAATCAACTTAATCCGAACTGCAAGAGAAAAAAATTGTTCAACCCGACCAGTAAAATTGGGTTACCTAAAACAATACGTGACTCAAACTGACAGTCAAATTTCATGACCTGTTCTTAACTTTCATGACCTATTGCTGAATTTCATGAACTTTTCATGACTTTCATGACCCATTGTTGATTTTCATGACCTAGTAGACACCCTGAATAAAGAACAAAACAGGAAAAACATTTATGACTATTCATAAATAATTATGAGTGTGTGATATTTGCTTCTTAGCTATTATAACTGTCTAAAATGTTTTCGCTAGGAAGAGTCAGAAAATATTTATTAGTTTTTGCTGTGTTAACTGAAAATTTCAAATTATAAATTTCAGAAATTCCACTGAAAGCTGAAAAATACTGCATAGTGCACTGTGGATTGGCCTCCCTGGCTTTAGAAAAATTACTAGAGCTCTATGCAATGCAATATTCATTTTTACTTTATATTAATAAATATGACTCTATCACTAGCGTTTTATACAAAACAAATCATCGCAGTGGACACTTAATTATAGTAAATAATTTATGTTTTTGCAGTTGCAGGCCACTATTTATTTGTAGCTCATCATATGCAATTAGATCACACTCCAACTAAATATTTTAGCCAGTTTGAATCGATACAACACAGCATTTTGGGGAATAAATTTATAACAGTCTTTTTGTATTTAAGATATTAAATCCCAGTTGATATTCAGATCTAATAATATAGGTTATGCTATAATAGTTACAAAAGTTAACTACCTAATTTTTTAATTCATTTTGTGCACTCTATTGAAATAAAAGAAAATATTTCATTAACCCTCGCTTTCCCAAGATCAAGGTGTTACTGCAGAAAAATTGCTTTCAGGTGTCGCTTGGCACGTTTGGCGAAAATCATCAGCACCGCACCTTTTTTTGTATCGTTTAGAACAAATCATTGTGCAACATTCTACTGGTTACATTTGCTATCTCTGGCGAATTAGTGCATTTTTTGAATGAGGCAGGCTTAACTAAATTTCAACTACAAAATGGGGTCAAAATGACCCCATCTTGGTAAAGCGAGAGTTAATCTTCCACAGTAACTCATTCTTTTTCTTTTTAATTATAAAATAATGCTATTTTGTGCTCAACTTAGTTGGTATTTAAGAAACTTCTACCTTTAATAGAAACAGGTACTACATGGTTGCAGTAAAATGGACAGAAATACTTATTAAAAAGTAATGAATAAAAGCTTTGTAAATAAACACCAACATGCTATTAAAATCTGATTGTACGTATGTCTGGCTATCTTCTTACAAACCACTAAATGGGAGGGAAAAAAAAAATTTTAAAAGTTAAGAAGATGCGGAAAGATGTGACATAACCTAAGGATTCTAATTTGATCACTGAAATTAAATTATTCCAATTAGTTAAAAATGTATCAATTTAAAACTCAAAACAAGTACACAAAAAGCAGCACAACACGCAACTAAAAAAAAAAAAAGTCTGTTTATAGCAGCATCATGTATTTTGTAGCCCAACCACTTCAGTTACAACTGATGGCAGCAAAAGAGTTTAGAGAAATTTTAAAGTTCAAAATTATATGTAATTGCTTGAAACAAGGTCTTTTACGGATTCCAATGGAATTTTTTTTTTTTTTTTTTAGATTTTATTTGTAAAGTGATTGATTCAATTTTTTTAAGAATTCATTTAAATATAGTGACCAGCAAAGCAGACAAAGCCTGCCAATAAAATGTGAACATTTGAAATAATTTAGATAGAATGGAGTAGAAGATTGATTTTTTTACCAACTATGTGAAAAATACCAGAGTCGGGAATCGAACCCGGGCCTGAAATTTAAATTTCTGATTTGAAATAATTGTTTCGAGTTTGAAATAATTGTACACAATCTTTTATCAGGTAAAAAAAAAGAAGCACAAAACATCATGAGAGCAGCTATGTACTTTGAACTTTACCTTCACTTGATAAAAGGTCATTCTCAATTATCTTGACTTATAACAATTGTAACAAATTCTTGCATTTTATAATGTTTATTTATAAAGTTTTTGTTCATTACGTGCTATATGGTTAAATATCCTTCTGTTATCACTAGGATTTTCAAGAACACATAAAACAACTAATGTCAGTGTTTATTTAGTATTTTCTTTTTTTAATCTTTTATCTACATTGGCAATCTGACTGAAATCAATTTGATAACATTCTTAAATTTCATTTGCTCATATAGTATACTTCCAATTATCTGCGGAATTGAGTTGTACGGCTTTCGCAGGTAATGCTAATTGCGGATAAGTCATAAAAAGACTCAAAATATGGGTCAAATGAATTAAAAACTACAGTAAAGCACCGTTTATATGTCTTTCAAGGGACTGGTGTAAAAGGGCATATAAATGAAAAGACGTATAATCGAAATATTAATAATAACACTTTGATAACTACAAATTTAATGACATCTAAGCAAACTTTATATGAAAATACTAATTAATAATGTTTCTTAAGTTAGTAAATGTATATTAAACTTTTTTTAACACAATAATTAAAAAAAAAAAAAAAAAAAAAAACGCTTTACCTATAAAAAGTGAGAAGAATCATACTATTAATGCATGACTGGGTTATATCATATATTGAGTATTATATTACATTTCTTCAGAACTATACGACCACATTTTGAATATTAATTATATATATTGCGTATCTTTAATAATAAGCATACGATTTATGTCCATACAGATAGTTATTTAATAACATTAAAAAATAATTAATAATTGTCTGATTTGCTACTTGTCTATAAGTTTTAAAAATTCTACTGTGAATTCAATTGATTCTTTGATCAGTATTCTTCGATATTTCCTGTGTTCCTCCATTTAAGATGCTTTCTAGGAAAAATCCGTCTTATTTGGAATGGAAAATAATGACAGGCTGAGAAATTTTGCGAATTTTAGTAAATTGGAAAAGACGTGTAACAAATATTAGAGGTGTATAAATGAAGAATCTTTACATTAAAATGAATAGGAATGAATCGGGACTTCACTAAAAGGACTTATAAATGTAAAAGATGTATAGACAAGAGACATATAAACGGTGCTTTACTGTACTTTGTCTCCAAAATTTTATTGTATAGTATATAAAACATAATATAAATAATGAAAATATTCAAAGTTTAATAAAAATATATGTATTTTATATATTAAAGGATGTATAAACAATAAACAAAAAATTGTATTCATTATGAAACCAAGTTAACTGATGTACAAATTTAAACAGTACTGTACTATTCAAAGAATAAATTTTACATTTTTTAAAACAATCATTTGTTTTTGTCTCTTGTTGAGAGAACACTTTCCTTGATCCTGAGTTTTCCCTACTGCTGTTGATAAATCCACAACGCACATAATCTGCTTGCGCATAATTGGGAGTTTACTGTTTTTTGTTTGCACTGATGACAATTTTCATATCACAACTTAGTATTGTCATAAAATTAGGGGCTGTTGAGGCTGATTGACTACACTAGGATTCTAGGCCTAGGTGAAGGGCTCTAGAACCCCTTTTTAAGGGGTCTTAGCTCATATTTATGTGAATTTCAAAAGAAACCATGGAAAACTCCAAACAGCTAGGCCAACAAGTAGGACATAGGTTCGAACCTGGCACCTATTGTCTAACAGCTTTGAGATCAGAACCACTCAGCCACTAATAGGGGGGTCATAAAATTAGGTGTAAATACAATGATAACTTGCAAATTTAATTCTACGTGGCTGCTGCTCATAGTTCAAAAAGTTTGTAATTTGAAACTCAGATTTTTATTTTATGTGATCAGAAGTCAATAAATTGATACACAAATCTGTCCTTTAAATTAAGGGGGGAAAAACTATATTATGATGTCCAACTATCCTTCTAAAAAGTTTCACCAATCGCACATAATGTAGCACTAGTGCAATGTAAAACCCACTAAACTCAATTCAATTTTCTAAAAAATGATCAATAATATTGTCAATAAAAATTCAAATTGCTGTCACAAATAATTGTAGGATTTGGATACTTTTGTCAATTTCAATTTTTTCTTTTTTCTCTTAATCTTACTTTTAATGCCTTCTTTTGTATCTGTCTTCTTTATACATAGAAAATATTTGTTTTTCTTCATCCTTTTTCTTTTCTGCTTTTTTTAATACCCGCAGCTCTCTGAAAATCTACACAATATTACATTCCAGTGCCAGCTATATTATGAAATATAAATTTTTCCAGGAGAAAAATAATATTTCTACTATCAATTTTTTAACTAATTTCAATCAACTTAAATCAAATCTTTTGATATACCCTCACGTAAATTCCCCAAGCAGCAGATTTACAAATTTTGCAATTTGTTACTTTAGAGCTAGTTACTTATTACATAACTTTACTTCATTTAATTCATAAATTAAAAAAGATTTTGAATTAGAAACCCTTTCTATAATTGTTAATAGGCAAAATAAAACAGAATTCTCTGAGAGTAGTAGGTGATTTTCAAATATAACCTTTAAGAACGGATAAACATATATTTAACAACAATTTTTATTTTTTGTATATTACAAAGGATAAAACATGGTAACCTATGGGAAAAAAAAAAAAAAAAAAAAAATATATATATATATATATGAAATTTTATTAAATATTGGTATTTAATGATTTTTGGTTCAAATTTTCTACATTTGAATAATACTAATTAAAAGTATAATAAGCCATCTGTGCAATAAAATAGTGATGAACAAATAAATATTACACTAAAAATAATCTGAAGTCAAAATTAAAGCCTGGGATATCCACTTCCTACTTACAATTGATTTTCAAATTTTCTGATATTGGATATAGAAATGAAAAGCAAACAAGTCCTTCCGGCTTATTCGGAAGGGTAGGTTGATTTCTTTTTCCGTATCAAGCACGGCTACAAATTATTAACGAATTAGTAGAAATATTGATGTAGGCTATCTGCATATGGGGTTTTAAGCAAATCGGTTCATAAATATCATAAATAACTTTTTTATGTGACTTTAAAATTTTCAAGTGGCTTGGAAACAAGATGGTGGGCCAAGTTGACAAATGTATCAAATGCATTTGTGAGATAAGACTACTGTACAAATATAGTTGGAATTAATTCAGAATATCAAAAGTCATCGTGTTGAAAAATTGAGTAGCTGCCACTTGGATCAAAATGGCAGAGAAAGTTGCTCAGTGAACTAATTAATCTAAGATATTGTTGCAAATTTGAATTTTTTTTTTTTTTTTTTTTTGTAGAAATTCTTTCAAAGAGGCTTAGTAAGTTGATTAAACATTACTTTTCTGCATTTCCAGTTTGTTTTAACGTTAAAATAGCGTAATTTTCCCTTAAAAACGCATTAAAAAGCTCCAATATGGCAGGTAATGGATTTGGCGACAAATTTGGCGACTTTTGGCGAGAAAATCCATAGTTCATTAATAAACTTTATTGAGACACTTATATAATCTATGTATACATCAAAATACAAACAAATTCGGAATACGCTTTTTACAATTTGAATTTGAAATTTTCAAGTGGTCTCCACTTGAAAACAAAATGGTGGAGCAACTTGGTTAAGAAACTCATCCAAGATATCCATAACACAAGTTAAGGCGCTGTCCAAATTAGGTTCGATTTGGAGTATTATTTCGGAAGTTATCGTGATTTAAAATTTTCAAGTGGTAGCCTGATTTCAAGTGGCCCCACTTAAGATATCTGCCAATTTATTAAAAATGGCAGATAAATTTCATTAATAAAGTTCATTTAGACTCTTATGTAGTCTAGATTTACATAAAATTCAAGCAAATCTTGCTTTAAATAAGCTTTTTACAATGTGGGTTAGAAATATTCAAGTGGCTGCCACTTGAAAACAAAGAGTCAGAGAAACTTGGTTAACGAACTCATCCAAGATATTTATAAGATAAGTTAAGACACTTTTCAAATTTGGTTCCATTTGGAGTATTATTTCGGAAGTTATTATGGTTTTAAATTTTCAAGTGGTAGCCTGATTTCAAGTGGTCCCGCTTAACTTAAGATATCCGCCACTTTATTAAAAATGGGAGATATAGTTCATTAATAAAGTTCTTTGAAACACTTGTATAAACTATGTATGCATCAAATTTCAAACAAATTCGGAATACGTTTTTACAATTTGAATTTGTAAATTCCAAGTGGTCTCCACTTGAAAACAAAATGGTGGAGCAACTTGGTTAAGAAACTCATCTAAGATATTCATAACACAAGTTAAGACGCTGTCCAAATTTGGTTCGATTTGGAGTATTATTTCGGAAGTTATCGTGATTTAAAATTTTCAAGTGGTAGCCTGATTTCAAGTGGCCCCACATAACTTAAGATATACGCCCCTTTATTAAAAATGGAAGATAAATTTCATTAAT